>VDFB02116398.1:0-39439 GCA_007258455.2 Sequoia sempervirens | reverse complement strand
ATCAAAGAAGTGCCATAATAAATCATAAAGATCCAAACAAAGACTGATCAACAAGGAGAACCAACTGAATGGTATTTTGACATCAAGGACAAACTATATGATCACAACTGAGATCCAACAAACTGCCGCTTTGTCCTTGATGCAAAACACAAATCTCTCTCCCCCTTTTTTCCTCAATGACAAAGGATAGAGGATAAGAATGTGCAATTCCAGAAAAACACATCTGAGAAGCCAACCAAATACCATAAGAACCGGCTACAAATAGAGCAATAGTGCAACAAACATATTGTATAACTTCACATCACCAATGCAAGATAGAGCATCATTCTGTAACAACACAACTTCACTCACTTCAAATGCATAGAAATTAACAGAGAAAATAGCAGTAACAACTTGTGCAATAACTCCCACTTCAAAATCAGAAAGTTAAAAACATCATGCAGATAATCTATCTTCAAGGCAGCACACCAAAACTTTCTCCTTTTGTTTCTATCAAAACATGAATTCAAGCAGCTTTCATATATATATAACTTGCACTCACTTTCACACACAACACTCAATTCCTTCATATCATCTTGAAAAAAAATTGTAAGTATCTTCATTCAGCACACAATCTTAACTCAGCTTTTGTATGTCTCCACATTCAGATTAACTGCAATCTAGCAATACCAGAAATTGAGCACAAACAACCAACCTCTTCTCAACACAAGTAACCTCAGACACAACTTACAGCTTGTTCACCATATACCAGACTCAGCATCACTACTCTTTTCTTTCCATATATTAGCATCAGATTTGCACAATCATCCTTTCTCTTAAGAAATCACTGTAGCTTCAACATGTTTGATCTTCCTTAAGGCACTCAAACATAAAAAGTTTAGTACTGCAAAAGACAAAAACTTCAAGACATATCAAGTACAAATATTAATACATTATAACTCAGGTAACTCCACTAGTATAGCATCAACTTGATCAATAGAAACAATCCCTCAACCTATGTATAGTCTTTACAGACTTCCTCTCATCATACTGTGCACAAAGAGAACACACATACTACTATGTGATTATTATCAGACTCTTGCAACCTTCTTTGAGAAACATAACAGGAACTCAAATATATACCTCCACACCACTCATAGATGTCATAAGGACATACCAATATTTCCAAAGCTCAAGCATCCAAAAATTTCATTTAAGAACAAAGTACACATTCATTTCAAAAACTTTTGAAAACTGTCAACCATTAGACCAAGCAAAAACATTTCTTAACATCTTATACCACCAAAAGAAAATGAAAGATGTCATACCTCATTCTAGACTCCATAGGGGTAAAATATATTACCATAATAGACTCCCCCTGAGTCTTTGCTTCTTCTCAAGACCTGGAAGGAAACTCTTGTGCAAAGAGTGCACAAGGAGTTTTCTCAGAAGAATCTTTATTGCTCTTCTTGCCATCTTGATTGCTCTTTCTTCTCCACACCAATGAAGACTTTTTCACTTGTTTGCTTGAAGTACCTGTCTTTCTATAGAATATACATTGCTGTAATTTATGTCCAATGTTGTGACATTTGAAACAAATGACTTTGTGATTGTTCTGAGAAATAGAGGACTTCCTATAGACTTTTCCAGCATTGTTCCCTACCTTATCCCCACTTGTATTTATTCTACAGTCTCTTCTCAAGTGACCAAAATTGTTACAGTTGTAACACACCACATCCTTATTTCTAGGGACATTAGAATGATTCTTATTTGACCATCGTATGCAATCAATTGCCTTATAACCATAGTCATTACAAACATAACAATATCCTTGGAAAGAATAATTATACCTAAAAGAATGATCATGCCAAGGATTTGAAGATCTAAAGACATTTTTCCATTCTCTATGAATACCTTTAGATTGTCTTCTAGTATCAATGTTATCCTTTGATGCAGCAATACTGTAACCAAGATCAACCTTCATTCTTGGTGTTTGCTTGGCTGTAAACTTCTTTCCATCTGAAGTAGTAAACCACTGTTTCATGTTTAGATTTGTCTGCAGAGCTTTGTCCAACCTCATATCCAACTCCTGTAGGATCTTTAGAATGATTTTGCCTGCCCAACATCTCAGTACTATGATCAAATTTCTGAATTTTACCAGATTGACAATTGAAACTTTCAAGCTCTTTTATTAAAGAAACCACTTCTTCTTCAAGTTTTAGACAAACAATCTTTTTAATCTCCAAATCAGAACTCACACCATCTGCAATCCTCTTATATTCTTCAATTTCAATTTTCTGACTAATAATCATATCATCCTTAAGAGTTAGTTATTTTAACAAGGTATCATTATCAAAACCTTTCTTTAAAGAATCAATCTCATTTTCTAGATTATTACAGAACTCATCCTTGTCTTTCAACTTGACTTCTAGACTCTCTTTTTGATGAAGTTGTCTTGTTAAAACTTGTTTTCTTTTCTAAGTTGCTTAATAGTATCTAAGGCACATAGGAGTTCACCTTCCAATACAACCTCACTTTCTGGTTCATCATAATCTAGTTCAGAGTTAACTTCACCCAAAGATTGATCTACATTTACACAAGTTTCTTGATCATCTAAATATTCATTAATGATCTCCCTGGAATTCTTTTCAAAATTATATAGGTTTACACCTTCTTCACTCTCAGATGATTCACAACTTATTTCAGTATCAAAAGACATCTCCTCTTGTAACTCACTATTCTGATTCATTTCTGTCAACTTGTCCCACACATCCTTAGCACTACTGTAATGAATGACTTTTGTAATGAGTTTATTTGGCAAGTTATTAAGAATAGCATTTATAGATCTGGTATTGAATTCAAGAGCTTTCATCTCCTCAAGAGTGGAAGGAGATGTTGCAGATGTAGTACAACCCTTTTCTACTGCTGCCCACACTTCAGATCCTAAAGAGAGTAAGTACGTTTCCAACCTATGTTTCCATATAATAAAGTTTGTTTCTTCGAACTGAGGAGTTTTAGATCTAGGATACTCTACCATTTCAGAGCTACTATTTATGAACTCTTCCTCATTATTCCTTATACTAGATTCAGGTTGAACATGATGAATAGCATTTTGTTGAGAACATCTTTTTCCCTTATTCATTTTGTTCTTTCCCATATTAACCAAACTTACTCCAAGACACCGTGAACAACTCTAGGTGGTTTTTAGAATCATTAGAGGACCCCACGCCTATATATCAATTGTTGGAGTTATGGACAAACACTGGTAAAGAATGTTGGTTCACATTCTCTTTTAAAACTTCGACCAAGATTTTACAATCCGATTTCCTTTTCTTTCAACAATAGTGTAGAGTAATCTCATTTGAAAGCACAAAGATATGACAACATAAAATTAGTCTATTAGACAACTTATGAAAACATGATTTGAGTGAGAGATCTTGCATTTCCCAAAACATAGCTCAGATTAGATCTCAATATTATTCTGATTAATGCATTCATGAGTTGAATGTAATCATTCATAAACAGAATTGAGAACAACACTAAACCCAACTATGAACTGAAACAACAATCAACACAGAAAAGCAGAGAACACATAGAAGAACAAAGAGACAGAGAATATTATTCTGATTAATGTATTCATGAGTTGAATGTAATCATTCATAAATAGAATTGAGAACAACAATAAACCCAACTATGAACTGAAACAACAATCAACACAGAAAAGCAGTGAGCACACAGAAGAACAAAGAGACAGAAGATTTTCTGAGTGGAAAACCCTCCTGGGGTAGAAAAACCACTCCTAAACTGCCTTACTGGCTTATCCTTCAAAAACCACTTTTAACAATGACTTATAGGCTAATTTCTGAGCACCAACTCAAGGATCACCAAACCCTCATTTAGAGACACCAATCTCAAGGAGCGCCAACCCCTCATTTAGAAACACCAATCTCAAGGAGCACCAACCCCTTACACAGATTACAAAATTACAATCATAATATATCATAGGATCACTCTGTTTACAGTTAAGCTCATATTTCTCTATTCTCACGTCTACAATATACCCAAAGGATTACAACCAGAGAATTACAATCACCAACCTTTTCTTTTTTTTCAACACAAGTTTATATATACATTTCAACTATGTATGTTA
The DNA here is from genome assembly GCA_007258455.2 of Sequoia sempervirens. Lineage (NCBI taxonomy): Eukaryota > Viridiplantae > Streptophyta > Pinopsida > Cupressales > Cupressaceae > Sequoia > Sequoia sempervirens. The sequence goes on along the minus strand of VDFB02116398.1, from coordinate 35,310 downwards.
TCAAGAAATCTTCAACAAGCGTTTTTCACAAGATTCTGAAACTCTCTTGCTATTTTTAGAATCTAAAGCTGGATAATGATGATCTGTAGATGATGGTAAAAATCAAAGTAATGCATATCCAGAAAGCTTTTAATTTTTTGCGCTGAATTAGGAGACTTCAAATAGTAATTGAAAGATTTTCATCAAAGTTATGATAGCCCACAAACAGAAAATCATATCCTCTGAAATCTCAGAGAATATTTTCCAGAGATTCGATACCAACCAAAGAAGTCTACATGCAACTATACTTAGAAAATCATTAAATCAAAAACGCAACAGCTCAAAACGAAAACTCGATGAATATCCTGTTATGTAACCGTTCTAAGATTTGATGCCAATCCATGATGATGACCACAAAGTTTTGAGTCTTCATAACTATTCGCTGAGACAACCATATAGATCTACTGAAGGCAATTAAATTTCCAGACAATCCCTTTAGATATCACTTTTTCCAAGAGCCATTAGAGTCGGGAAGAACACATAACGAATACATCATGTCTCATCGATAGGCTTCCTTAGAGTATTATTCATTCGCTGTCGCTATAGCCTAAATATTCTCTCATCGAATGCATCCTTCTATTTGTCGCTGTAACATCCTACTGTCTGGGAGACACTTTGTAGATTTCGTTGTGTTTCACTGAAAGACTTTATCATTTATAAGTCGCTGTAACATAATGTTTTTCTTACCGACTAGACCCTTTTTTTTCCATTCACTATCACTGTAGCCTTTTGACATCGGAGAGACCTCTCAAAGATTGCTTTATGTTATACTGAAGGTCTTTGTCATTTCTAAGTTGCCAAGACATTATCATTCTCATACCGATGGAGATCTTTATACAATCCCTTGTGATGTCATTGTGACTTTATGATTCTTTTTCCGATGCAACCTTATCCCTTATGAATGTCGCTATAGCATACCATCATTGGGGAGACTTCCTGTAGAATATATTGTGTCATACCGAAAGCCCTTCATTCACTCAAAGTCTCTGAGACATTACAAACCTCTCACCGAAAGCCCCTCATTAGACTTAGTCGCCAAGACTTGACGGGTTCATAGAGACACTATATCAATAGCCATTAGTTTCACCGAAAGACCACGTGACCATTTATGTTTGTCGAGACTTCCAGAAAGTCCTTCCAAAGGAAAATTTATCGCTGACTGATATCCATTGAAAGTCACTGTGACATATCGTTATCAGTGAGATGTTATGAAGACTACACTATGTTTCACCGAAGATACCTTTTCTACAAGCAGAGTCGACGTGACACATGAACATCGTTGTGACCTTATGCCGATGACCCAACTCTGGCTGATGTGCAACCTCCCACCATTGGTCGGTGAGACACCAATAGACTCGGCGAGACCATACCATGAACAATAACACTTCGCCGACGAACTATTCTGAAAACCCTGACTCTTGCCAATATGCATCCATTCACCATCAGTCGATGTGATATTGCATAATCATTATAACCTCACGCCGAAGCCTTAAGCACTTGCCGATGAGTTTGCATTTTAATCTTCAATCGATGTGGCATACCAATATTGCTGAGAACATAGCGATGGAATAACTTATGCCGATAGTGAACACTTTCTGTCATCGAAACAACATGTGTGTCATGCCAAATGATGCCTAGAAATGGATCCCAATCGCTGTGACATCAAATAAGTCTTGCTGAAATGAACTTTCTTGTGTCGATCGCCAAGACACAAAACGCTCAATGAAACATCATGTCGATAGGGATTTCATATGCCGATGAACCACCTTATGAGTTAGTCGGTGAGACCCGACTCAATCGGTAAAACCTCCCAGCAATGAACAATCCTCATGCCGATAGACTTTTCTTCTGTCGCCAAGACCACAAACACTATCATGCCAAAAGCTGCTAGAATGTTAAATTCAATCGTCATAACATCAGAAATGTCTTGCCGATAAGCAACTCAAACATTTCAAAGAGGATCAATGAGGTCCTGCCATTCTCACTCCAATATGAGTATGCTTGAGAGAGAAACAACCAAAGCCTATGATATGCAAGGAGAACCATTCTGACAAAGAAACCTTCTTTCAAACTCTATTAGTCAAAGATGTAGCATTCATAACTTGAACCAGAAACTCATCACCATGAAAATGAACCATAACAAATAACTTTTTGTAATAGTCAAGAGACATCAAAGAAGTGCCATAATAAATCATAAAGATCCAAACAGAGACTGATCAACAAAGAGAACCAACTGAAAGGTATTTTGACATCAAGGACAAACTATATGATCACATCTAAGATCCAACAGCTTCACATGTGGAGGAGATCACTATGCAATTCAATGTCCCAATAAGCCATTAGGGATGCAGCCACATGGAAACCCTTTATCTCCTCAACGATCAACATTCCAACAGAAAATTCATGCGGTGTTAGACAACTAGCAAGTAGAGCATTAGATTACTCTCATAAAAATCCCAAGTACTTTGTTTGGCACACCCATTTCAATTTTAATTGATATTGGTACTAAAAAAAATTTTGTTTCTCCAAGTGTAGCAAGTAAGATTTCTATAAAAGGTAGCTATATGGAAAAGTCAAGTAGTCTGTTGAGTATGCAAACCAAATAAGAGCTAAGGTAGAGCAATGCTTATTTGAACAAAGGGTTGGAATTTTGAGTTTCTTTATGGAAGTAAATTTATATGTAGCCCCCCTAGGTTCATACAATGGTATATTAGAAATGAATTGGTTATGGTAGCATAGCCAAGGTAGATTGTCATGCTAAGATTGTAGAATGTTTAGATGAACTTGGGAACTAGGTATTCTTGCAAGAAATACCTACAGAAGTTAAGTTGTGACAAATCTCCATCATACAAATGCATAGAGCTAAGAAGGGGTGTTAATTTTTTGCTGTGAAAATGAAAAAACTGGAAGAGTGCAATGAGTTCATCTCTCGAGATGAGAGCTAAGGATGGTGAGATGGTGGAATTAGGAAAATTAGATATGGAGAAATATCCAATTTTAAGGAACTTTGTGGATGTATTCCCAAATGAACTACCTAGGTTACCTCCCAAAAGAGTTTGATTTCTCCATTGATATTATTCTAGGGTCAAAACCTATATCAAAAGTTCCATATAGGATGACCACAACAGAGTTAATGGAGTTGAAAGCTCAACTGGAGGAGTTGTTGTCCAAAGGATTGATCAGACCCAATGTTTCACACTGGGGAGTGCTAGTGATCTTCATGAAAAAGAAGGATGGTACACTATGCTTGTACATAGATTATCATTTGTTGAATAAGGCAATGATAAAGAACAAGTACCCACTACCACGTATCAATGATCTCTGCTGTGTTTTTAAAAATTTATCTACGATCAGGAATCATCAACTGAGGATAAAGGATGAAGACATATTTAAAATAGCCTTCAAGACTAGGTATGGTCATTATGAGTTCACAGTCCTACCTTTTGGACTAAGAATGCACCTACAACATTCATGAACTTGATGAATAATGTATTTAGGTATTTCCTAGACAAGTTTGGGTTGGTCTTCTTGGATGATATTCTTATCTACTCTAAGAATGAAGAAGAACATCTCCAACATCTAGGGATTGTTCTCTAATATCTAAGAGAGCATAAGCTTTATGGAAAACTTTCAAAATGTACCTTCTTTCAGAAAGAGGTGTAGTATTTGGGTTATGTGATTTTAGCTAATGGGATTGCAGTTGATCCAACAAAAATTAAGGCAATGCTTGAATGGACAGTACCAAAGAATATGCCAAAAGTTCAAAGCTTCGTGGGTTTGGCAAGATATTATCAAAAATTTGTAGCAAACTTTTCCACAATAGATTTTTCCATCACAACTTTACAAAGAAAAGGGAAGAATTTTGAATGGTCAGAGAAATTTCAAGTGACATTCGACCAACTTAAGGAGAAATTAACTACAACTCCAATTCTGAAAGTACTAGATCTAGAGGGTGATTTTATTGTCATCATGGATGCTTTAGGAGAAGGATTGGGTGGTGTGTTGATGCAAGATGGGCGAGTAATCACCTACGAGTCTAAGAAGTTGAAGCCTTATGATCAAAATTATGCTTCCCATGATCTAGAATTGTCAACAATTGTTCATGCACTATAGTTGTGGAGGCACTATTTGTTGGGGAAACCTTTTGAACCGAAGATCGATCACCACATTATGAAGTATTTGTTCACCCAGCCAAATCTAAATGCACAATAAAGGAGATGACTAGAGTTTATATCATATTATGATTTTAATATCAACTATATCAAGGGAAAGGAAAATCAAGTCGCAGATGCCCTAAGTCATAGGAGATATATCTCCTCGATGATATCAATTCAAACTAATTTCAAGAGTCAAGTGTTGCAGAGATCCAAGGGTGACGAGTATTATGAGCAAGTCAAGAAAGCACTCTCGGATAACTTGCAGGATCCAAGGTATGAAGGATTTCATTTTGAACTTGATGGTTTATTAAGGTTTAAGGGAAGAATTTATGTACCCAACTCTAAGGAGTTAAGGAATACAATTTGGAAGGAAGTTCATACCACACCTTATTCTAGACATCCTGGTGTAACTAAGTTGATGGATGATGTTAAGCCATTGTATTTCTAGAAAGGAATGGAAAGGGATGCTACAAGATTTGTAGCAAGTTTCTTAGAATTTCAAAGGGTGAATGCAAAGCATCATAACCCTGTAGAACTTTTATACCCTCATGAAGTTCCAGAAAGGAAAGGTAGATCATAAGCATGGATTTTATGCAAGGTCTTCCAATGTCAAGGAATAAGAATAATGCCATTATGGTAGTGGTGGATGATCTTACCAAGGTAGCTCACTTTATTCTAGGGAATCTCATGGATGGAGCTCCTGTTATAGCTCGAAAGTTTATGTAAGAGGTGTTTAGATTACATGGAGTTCCTAAAAAGATTATTTCAAATAGGGATGATCATGTAACATCTAGGTTTTAGTAAAACCTATTTTCTTCACTTGGGACACAATTGAATATAAGTTCATCACATCATCCAGAAACTGATGGTCAAACTAAAAGGGTGAACCAAGTGTTAGAGGATCTACTAAGAATGTATTGCATGGATCAACAATACAAGTGGGGAGATTATTTACCTTTGGTGGAATTTGTGTATAACAATTCTTATCATTATGTAATTAAGATGGCTTTATTTGAAGCATTGTATGGTAGGAAATTTTAAACTTCTATAAGCCGAGATAAGCTAGAAGATAGGATGAGCCTTGGGCCAGAAATGCTATCAAAAATGGAGGAGAAAGTTAGTGTAATTAAGCAAAAGCTAGCAGAAGCTAATGATAGGCAGAAGAGTTATGCATATTCTAAGTGGGTACCTAAACATTTCTCGGTAGGAGAGAAGGTTTTTCTAAGAGTTAACCCTCACAATTGTTCTATAAAGTTTGGGAAGTGATCCAATCTGATTCCATGTTATGTAGGTCCTTTTGAGGTTCTTAAAGAAGTTAACCTTGTTTCTTATTGAATTGCTTTACCACCAACTCTTGCTAGGATGCACAATGTCTTTCATGTGTCATATCTTAAGAAGTACATGTCAGGAGATAAACATGTTATTGATTGAAATTCTTTACAGGTACAAGACCTAGGAGTGGTAATAATCGATCCTCTTAGAGTTCTTAGAACACATAGGCTTCACCCTGTGGTATATTTGGTTGGTGTTCACTTTGCTGATTTTCATCTACCTGTAGATTATCATCATAACTTTCCACCTCAACTGGAATAACTTTTGTACTTTGTTATTGTTTACCTCATTGCATTTATTTTTTATTAAAATAAACATCTCAGCTAATTATAACCTTATGGGCAGTAGTATCCCACAACCTGTACCCCTTTGTGCCTTCTACATAACCAATAAATTTGTGGACGTCATTTCCAACTTATTCCTATTCTCTTTAGGAATATGAGCATAAGCATCAAAACCAAATACATGAAGAAAACAATAATCAACAGGTTTACCTATCCATACTTTTTTAGGGATTTTATTACCAAGAGTTGTAGTGAGTGATCTACTGATCAAGAAATAGGTTGTAGAAACAACCTTTTCCCAAATTTTTTACTCTAAACCACCAGTGCTCAACATACATATGGCTCACTCCATAATTATATGGTTCATGTGTTCAACAACACCATTTTTTTGTGGTGTCTTAGGAACTGTCAATTGCCTTGCAATACCAAACTCATTTCAAAACTAGTTAAACTCTCTTGAATAAAATTCTCCTCTGCTATTTATTCTCGGACATTTTATAGTCTTACTCTTCTAATTCTCTACCAAAGCTTTAAACTTCTTGAAATAAGAAAACATGTCATACTTCTTCTTGAGAAGATAAATCCATACCTTACGATAATAATCATCTATAAATGAAAAAAAATATGATGAACCCCCAATAGATGTAACAAGAGCTTCCAAAGTATCTAAATGTACTAATTCTAACTCATCTCTACTTTTGGTAGTAATTCTAGAAAACTTAGTCTATTCTATTTTCCAAACAATGTTCACAAAAATTTAAATCTTTACATTTGGTACATGGGAGAATATTTCTATCTAGTAATACCTTGAGACCAAATTCACTCATATGGCCTAGTCATTGATGTCAGGTTGATACTAAGTTCATTTCTACATAAGATGCCACTACATCTTCTCCACTGCTAGTTTCCCCATCCAACCTATAGAGATTGGCAACTTTTTCCCCCTTTAGCACAACCAACACACCCTTTGTTACCTTGAGACAACTATTTTCACCACTGAATTAATAACCTTGTTCATCAAAAGCTCCAAGAGACAAAATATTTTTCTTTAATCTTGGAACATGTTTGACATGTTGAATAGTCCTTACCATTTCATTAAACATCTTGATTCTTATGTCACCTTCACCAATAGCTTCACAAGGGTCGTCATTTCCCATGTAAACCATACCTCTATCACATGACTGATAAGAAGAAAACAAGTCTCTATGTGGAGTCCTATGAAAGGAGGCACCAAAATCAAGAATCCAAACATGAAGTAAAGAACCTCTCAGGTTAGCAATTAATACCTCTTTGTCTTCCAATTGTGTTTGAAATTTTGTTGTGTTTGCCTCAGATTCCTTCCAAGTAGAATTTCTTTGCTTGCTTTTGGAAACCTGCAATCCTTTCTGACATGTCCATTTTTGCCACAATTCTAGAATTTTACTCTTTTTTTCCCCTTGGATTTGGACCTATTTTTTCCATGCTCAATATTTCCTCTTTCCTGAGTTCTACCTCTTGCAATTAGGGCTTCATTAGAAGAAGATCTATGAGATGTCTTTTTCCTAGAATCTTTAAAAAATATAGCGGCCACCATATCTTCAAAGACCAATTTCCCACTTAGAGTTGAGTTACTAAGAGCCATAACCAATTGATCCCAATTTTCAGGCAATGAGCATAATAAAATTGATGCCTTATCCTCTTCTTCAATTTTCACCCCTACTAAAGCCAACTTGCTGTGTTGAAATCATTTAGATGATTTATGATAGATGAATTGTCATGCATTCTCAAATTATATAGTTACCTTCATAACATAATTTTATTTTTCAATGACTTTGTCTCATACAACTTTTTGAGCTTAGTCCACGAGTCATGTGCAATTTTCTCCTCTACAACATTGAATAGTACTGAATTTGCTAGAGACATTTGGATTGTTTCTCTGGCCATGTTATCCTTTTCATTCCAATCTGCATCACTCATGGCTATAGGTTTTGATGCTACCCCTTTGAGAGCTAGGACACATCCATCCTTCACCAATAAAGCTTGAATCTTTAGCTTCCATAGAGCAAAATTAGAACCATCAAAATTTTGCACCTCAAATCTAGTAACCGTGCTTCCTGACATTGTTTACTTCCCAAAAAACTCAACTTCTGCACAAACAACCTTGCTCTGATACCAACTGTAAGAAATTTTACAATGCAAAAAATAGAGAAAAACAATAAGCACGACTTTAACACAATATTTACATGGAAAACATGGTAAAATTATACTAGGAAAAAACCACGAGCAAAGATCTTTCGTATTTTATTTCTCAAGAAAATTCACAATTATAATAATCTTCTAAAAAATTATAGAAAACATGACTTCAATAGAGTATACGAAATCTAAGTTGTAGATTCCTTGTTGAACACAACTTTCCAAAAATAGAAAGTGTGACTCATACAACTACAATGTGTCAAACATTTGGAAAAATGGCCAAAAATAGAGAGTCCCAAAAAAAAATCTAACATTGCTGGAAATGCCTTCAGTGTGTAGGGGGCTACGACAACCCCCTTGGGACCCCCCGTCACTACAACCTTCGGTCGTGCCAGACGCGTACCTTGAATGCTAGATATCAATGTTGACTATCCGTCACTATTGGAATAACAATAAAATTGACTTCATATTCCAATAGTCTTGGCCTCAAATAACTTAAGTTGCAAGGTATAGGTTTGGTTATTAATTTAATTTTGAAAGCCTCTTAGGGGGATGAGTTGTGGAAAATTTTGGTTAGGAATAAAATTGTTTGCTCAAAACCTAAGAAAGGGAAAATTTGGGCTGCTCTACACCCTCATACTAAGCTTGTACTAGCACTCTAGTTATGCCTTTGGAATCCTTATCTTGGTTAACTTTATTTCCTCAATTTCATTAGTTATCACTTATTAAGAAAACTCCCCAACAAGATATCCTCAGGCCCTTTTGTGTCTAGGCAAAAATTGGGAGCCACTCCACTATGACTCTCTAGTACCTTCATCTTGGGTTCATCGTGATTCATCACAATCGAGTGTGGCATGAAAAGAAGGCACAAAAACATGGCATAAAATTTGGCTCACAAAATTTTAATAAGATCTTAATACAATCCTTACTAAAATACATGGTGAGTCATCTTTTCCCCCATTCCAAAACATCCAAAAACATAATTTAAATTCAAAAATTTCTAAATAATTTTACATGCAAAAACCAATAATTTTTCCCAAAAATCCATTGTTGAGACCTTGAATTTTCATTCTTTTTCAATTTCAAAAATTCAAAAACAAAAAGTACCCCTTTGCTCTAAAAATGGACAACAACCGCATTGTGAAATAAAATTTGATTTCCAGGAATTTTGAATTTTTTTGGTATTATGAGGGCACAAAATGGTAATATGGAAAATTTTCAAATTAAAATTCATTTCTACTATACTTGATCAAATTGAAACCTATTGGGGAAGTATTATGCTCCCTTAAGGGTTAGCATGGCATCCAAATGGAGAAGCATAAGCAAAATGAGAAGGAATGAAAGAATTACCTCAATTTTGGAAGCACACAAACAATGAAAAGAATCTAAATTTACCAATTTGAAGAAAGAAAGATCCCACACACACCTTCACAATCCTTTTCCTATCCCAATAACTCCATCTCTCAAGCCATTCCCATTCAAATCCACCTAATTTCACCCAATTTCCAATTTTCCAAAAGAGGGTTTTTGGAGCAATTTTCTTCACAAAAATGAATTATTAAAAAAAAAGTTTCTTTCTTTTGACCCTTTTTACAATTCTATTTTCTAATTTCTCAAATTTTTCATTTGACTAAAATAAACACACAACACTAATTCATTTTCAATATTTTATAGATCAAATGATTAATTTGAATATATACACTTTTTGAACCCGAAGGAATTTCAAAGGATTTTTTTTGAAATAAATAAATAACTTTATTTGTATATTTTCCCTTTTTCCTAAAAAATAGAAATATTTTGATAAACATATACAAATATTTTCATTCTTGAATTTTTAATTATGGAAAATGATAAGTTAAACCATTAAATTACATCATATTTATTGGTAATTTGCAACATAGACTTACTCTAAAATCGCCTTTGATTTGGATATGTGTTTAGACGGGGTCAAATATGACACATATCATACTTGATTTGAGTATAATCGAGGAATATAATAGGGAGGCCCAATTTGACATCTCCAAAATAACCACCATTGGGGAATAACTTAGACTTATGTAGCCAAGTGGAGAAATAACCCTATACCTATAACGACTTAACACACATGTCAAGTATACTTACTTTATATATAATAGTTGAAGCATAGCATAATCACCCAAAGGGGTACAATATCATATAAATATAAATTAGTGCATCCATGATATAAAATCATGATAACATTCATTTAAAAAATGAAATATAATATGCATATTCGTGAACAAAAGCATAATGAAAAACCAACTATTTAAGAATCACATAGGTGCGTACATAACACCAACAACTAACATGTCAAGGAACCACATATCGAAACATGCAAGTGGTTCAAACACACCATGCAAAGCAAGAACCAAAGAAACAACTAAAACTCATAATAAAAACAATGAAGTTGAGCCACTGATAAACACCTAAAGCAACAAGAACAAGAACGACCTATGCATCCAATGATACATAGTCGAAAAACAATGTCAAGATCTAAACATCTCAAGGTGGAAAATGAGAGGGCATTACATTCTTGACCTCAAAGAACTTAAGTTGCAAGGTATATATTTGGCTATTAAATAGATTTTGAAAGCCTCTTATGGGGATGAGTTGTGGAAAATTTTGGTTAGAAATAACATTGTTTACTCCAAACCTAAGAAAGGGAAAAATTGGGCTACTCTACACCCTCATGACTTAATGTTTGGTAATTTTTATGTTATTCCTTTTGGTTCTTTTTTTTTTGGTAATATATGGAGGGCTTGGGAGAGTGTAAATAATTTTCTTAAAAATGAAGAAGCCTTCTCCATATTAGAGAATTTTTTTCGAATGCATATCGATATGGTGGAACTTGCATTGGAACAATAAACCATTGGCCTTGACTCAAGGTTTTTATGCTAAGTTTCGGGCTTTAAATTTATTATTGATTTGGGAAATGCATTTGAAAGTAGATATATCAAAGTGAGTTTGGTATTCCTAGCTCTCAGAAGAGAATATTCTCTATTCTAGAAAAAAATCCTCTTTATGTCAATTTCCTAGTTGCTTTGAAATACAATACTAAAATTTTGATGGTAAGATGGTACTATTTTTGACAACTAACCTCCAAGAATATATATATATATATATATATATATATATATAAAATTAATTCTAGTTTGAGATAAATTATAAGTAAATTCAATGATAATTGGAACCTTAAGTGGTTTGATAAAGATTGGTCTTTTATTTTCAATTTTATGTGGTCTATTTGTGAGCCAGAGAAAATTTGTTTTAGGTGGTTGCTCATTTTTAAAAAAAGTTGTTTTCAATGGGGTGTCTAATTCGAGTATCTCAACCAATGTGTGTAAACACAACATAATTTAATCTTTTGAATACTTATTCTTAGAATGCATGTTAGCCTCTAAGACTTGGTCAATTGATTGGGTTGGGATAGTAAAAATGGTTTAACTAGTCTAAAATTGTGTTTGGTTATGTTAGAGTCTTTTATAATGAGCTTAATAAGTTTTGGTTTTTTCTTACCAATAGAGTCTTGTGAGATATCTTGAAAGAAAGAAATGATGAAATTTTCCAAGGAAAAATAAGATATCAAATTGACTCATTCTTTGAGCTAATTTTTTTCAACATCATGTAGGTTTCAATGGTTATGTAGATTTCAAAGAGTATGTTTTTTATCCTTTTAAAAGAAGGGATCACCTTGGTTTACAAGAAAGAGTTGGTTAGTGCATATTTCTAGCCCCGAGATAGAGATGAGTTAGACAAGAATGATTTGTAGTTCTTGAAGGAGTACAAGGACAAGAATAAGGTTAGCAGACTCAAAGTGAAAGTGAAAAAGAACATAATTTTTTTAAGAATTGATCCTATTGTGAAGGAATTGGATCTGATTGATGAGGCTAATCTTATTGTTGGGATATTTAAGTCTGATTACTATAAGAATGATAATAATCAGATATTTTATTAGGAATAGTAGATCGTCTCATTTGTTAGTCTCTATTGGTTTGTATAATATTTAAGATGCATTTTAATTATTGTACTTACTATCAGTTTGGTCATACTTTTGTTACCTAATGGTGGTTAAAAATTTATGTTGGTTGTCTTAATATTTGTTGGTTATTTTAGGTTGGACTTAGCTTGGACCTAATCATTAAACTTGGTGTGTTTTCATCTCATATAGTACCTATTTTTTTTATGGTAATGAATCTCTAATATAAAAATAGATCCTAAAGTGATAGGAAAAGTGATCAAATCAAGACGTTTATGAACCAAATTTTCAAATCCTTTTATGGTTACCACATTTTTTTGTAAATTTGTACAACCTATTTTGATGACATTTAATAATTAAAATATCCCATGTCTTTAACTATAAGAATTGATGTTCTTGAATTATGTGGGAATGAGGTAACTCCTCGATGCAAATTAAATATTAGATTTATCTTGATGAATCACTGTTAGAATAGTGATAGCCTTAGTTGATAGGGTAGGGTTGGATGAGACACTCACTGTCTCATGCTCTGGGTCCTTGATCTCAAGAACTCTTAGGTGACTCTCCCACCTTAACCTTTAGGTCCTATAGCTTGTTAGGCACCCCTGGTTCTCTTGGCCAACCCTACTATCATCTGCATTCTCCTAACCAAGCCAATCTTGGTGCTCTTCCTCACATTTACTCCTAGCCCTTAATCTTACTAAAGACTAGCTATTCCTTCAAGCTTCCCTAACTTGATGCAGGGGTGTGTGATTACTTATGTGGTCTCAAAACCTTCTCTCAAGGGTTCTTGATCCACCACCAACCACCTTTTCTCTATCGCTCACTCCAAAACCTAGTTTAGGGTTTAAGAAGGGTTAGTAGCCCTTGAGCCCCTATTAGGCCTCCTAGCCCGAGGAAATAGGCTTTAACTCCAATCCTGCTGAAGAACATCACAAACTTCTTTCTGTGACCCTAGTTCATTTTCTGACCTCTCAAGGATTTTTGAAGTTTTAGCTCCCTCAGTCCGTACAAAGGCATAACCCTGATTTTGTGAGAATTAGGGCTTTTTAGGCCATTTCTTGACCTCACTGTGAACTGTCAACTTGTTTCAGTCACCAAAAGGTTTGATGAGATCTCCTGCTTGCTTCCAAGCCTTTGTAAGGCCTCTTGCAACCACCACACACCCTGAGTTTCTAGAAGGTAGACACCCCTGCAACGTTAGTGTCTTTTTTTCCACTGTCTTTCCTAACCGGGCATAGCCAAGCTCGCCTAGGAGAAGACCTTTACCATGTAACTTTGCTTCCTACAATCCCCTAAACCTATCTATATACAAGCATGGAGCTTAGCCTCATTTCCCCATGGCTATACACCAGGTATAGTGGAAAACAAAGGTCTAAGACTCCATGAATAACAGTCTACTAAACTGATCAGCAATAAAGAAAACAAAACCTACTAAGAACAAAACTATGCAACGATGAATCAACACTTCTAAAAACTATACAAACCTTGCAAAATGAATAACACACATGCTACACAATGTTCAATACCAGGAACTCTCCATTAATACAGTAAAAGAACTAAAAACAGAGAGATTTACAAGAACTTCATTACTTTCCTTTATCTCAGCAAACTTCAAATTAAAACAAAGCTTCTCCAACCCTTGGAATAGGTCGAAGCACACCTTTTAAAGGTTCATAAGGTGGTTACATTTCCCTTGATTGGAATTAACCACCACTAAAGGCCAAAATTGCATAAATACAACATTTTGGGCTTTATTTCAAGCTCCTAGAGAATCCTAGTGAAAACAAATTGAAGAATCAACCTTCCTACCATGAGTTACTGATCCACCTTCCTTCTAACATGAGCTAAAACCTCTAACACAAAAATAAATGGTCAACATGACCTTAAAGTGTAAAAACACAAAATTTCTTCCAAGGCTTCCAAAACTGCCTAGTGCTACCTAATGCTCTCTAGGTGCTCCTGCACCATTCTCCCCCTCTCAACCCAAACACTAAGGAATGGAAGGAGAGACCAATGACAGGCCAATACCAAACTTCTTGAACTAATCTTCTTGTACCCATGTAGCTTATGATTCATGCTTGTTCTTCCACTTGATAAGGTGCTCCATCTACACCTTGTGCCTTGTAGACTTTTGTACTCTTGACTCTAAGATCTTCTTTGCTTGAGGCTTATCTTGATTAGGTAGGGGTACATTATTGATGTCCTTGAAGATCTCCTAATTTTTTTGAACCTCATCACTGACTGTTCCCTTATACTTGATCAAATCAGCTATGTTGAAAACTGGTGAGATTCATAGATCGGTAGCTAACTCCACCTTATATGCATTCTTTCCATACTTGTCCAATATCTTGCATGGACCCACTCTCTTCATCTGCAACTTGGTTGACATTCCCTTCTGCAACCTTGACTTGTTAAGGTGGACCATAACATAGTCCCCTACTTGAAATTGCACATCTTTCCTTGACACATCTGCCTTCCTTCAATTTTTGTGTAGCCTCTGTGACTATCCTCTTTACCTGCTCCTGAATCTCCTTCATGGTCTGATCAAGTCTTCTGTGCATGTCCACTCCTATGATCCATAGCTCCAAGATCTCTGAGCTCACATATGCCTCTTGGGTGCATCCCATACACAATCTCAAAAGGACTCTTCCCTGTGGTTCGGTTCACACTATCATTGTAAGCATACTCAGCTTGTGAGATAACCATATCCCATGTCTATCCATAATCCTTAGTTAGGCACCTGAGAAGGTTACTTAGCACCCTCGTTAACCACCTGTTGACCATCGACCGAGGATGGTAAGTTGATCCAAAAGAGGTTTGTACCCAATCTACTCCATAGAGTCTTCCAAAAGTGACTCATGAACTTCACATCCCTTGTTCGAGACAATGCTCAAAGGCAATCCATGGATCCTTACAACCTCTTGAAGAAAAGATGAGCTATGTAGCTAGCATCATGAGTAGTTTTGCAAGGAATGAAATGACTCATCTTACTAAATCTGTCTACCACTACATAGACACTGTCAAAACCAATCTTGGTCTTAGGAAGGCCTACCACAAAATCCATGCTCACACACTCCCATGGTCTGTTGGAATTGGTAGGGGTTGATATAAACCAGCATTACTAGCTCCTCCCTTAGCTTTAATACACACAACACATTGTTCTACATACTTCCTAACATCTCTTGCCAACTTAGGCCAGTAATAGAACCTTTGCACTAGTTCTAAAGTCTTATTGATGCCAAAATGCCCACTAAGACTGCCA
Source organism: Sequoia sempervirens (assembly GCA_007258455.2). NCBI lineage: Eukaryota > Viridiplantae > Streptophyta > Pinopsida > Cupressales > Cupressaceae > Sequoia > Sequoia sempervirens. The sequence continues at coordinate 20,067 of VDFB02116398.1, read as the reverse complement.
TTATGCTTTTCCTGAATCAGATTTTCCCTCATTGACCCTTTTGGAACACATAACTGATTTCCCTTAAACAATAACCCACTTTGCAATGTATACTCTGAGTATTGGCTATGGAAATGGTTTTCAAAGTTAGAACATACCTTATAGACCTCTGAAAAGTCTTCATCTTCCCCATAGAGATCCTTGAAACACTCTATGCCAATGCTCTTGATCTGTATCTCTTGCACTGTCAACAATCTCCTGCTCAATGCATCTGCCACTTTGTTTAGCTATCCCTTCTTGTGCTTGATGGTGAAGGTAAAAGATTGGATGTATTCCATCCATTTCAAATGCCTATTACTCAACTTCTCTTGAGTGTTGATAAAGCTGAGTGCCTGATTGTCAGTAAAGACTACAAACTCCTTGGGTAGAAGATAATGCCTCCATTTCCTAAGTGACTGAACCAAAGCATAAAGTTCTAAGTCATAGGTTGAATACTTCTTTGCTTCATTGAGCTTCTCACTAAAGAAGGATATAGGCCTGCCCTCTTGACTTAGCACTCCTCCTACTGCCACTCCACTAGCATCACATTCAACAGTGAACAATTTGTCAAAACTAGGTAATAAGAGAATTGGTTGAGTTGCCACCTCTTGTTTCAGTTTCTCAAACCCTTTCTCAGCTTCTTGAGTCCACACAAACTTAGTTTTTAAACCACCCTTGATTGTATCTAGGACTGGTGCACATATGCCACTAAAGTTCCTTATGAATTTCCTATAAAATTGAGCCAAACCATGGAAACTTCTTACCTCTGTCCCTGTGGTTGGTGTAGGCCAGTTTAGGATAGCTTCCACCTTGCTTGGATCCATCTTCAATGATCCTTTTGACACTAAAAACCCAAATATACTAGCTCTTGCTTAAAGAACTCACACTTCTCTAGATTGATTGCCAACTTCTCTCTTGCAACCTTCTAAGAACCATCTCTACATGTTTTAAATGCTCTTCTGTTGTCTTGCTAAATATGAGGATGTCATCAAGATACACTACCACGAATATCCATGTAAAGTATTTAAGCACTTCATTCATGAGCCTCATGAATGTGCTAGGGGAATTGGAGAGACCAAATGGCATCACTCTCCATTCATATAACCCATCATTTTTCTTAAATGTTGTCTTCCACTCATTACCATCCTTAATTTCGATATGATGGTATCCACTCTTGAGATCCAACTTAGTAAAGTAATCTGAGCTCCTCCAAGACAATCCATTAAGTCTTCAATTCTAGGAATAGGGAACCATACCTAATGGTGATTCTATTTATTGCTCTAGAATTAGTACATAGCCTCCACTTACCTCCTTTCTTGGTTGCTAAAACCACTGGTACTGCACATGGGCTGATGCTCTTTTGAATCAATCCTTGATCCAACGACTCTTGCACTTGCCTAGCTACTTCTAGGTTCTGATATGGTGTAAGCTTGTATGCTGCTTTGTTTGGTAATGAAGCTCCAGGTATGAAGTCAATTTGATGACTAATGGCTCTCTTTGGAGGTAAAGTTGCAGGTGTACCATCACTAACTCTGCTATTGTACCTTTCAAGTAACTTCTGGACTGCTTCCGGTAGGACTGTCTTTTCAGCCTTATCTTCCTCTTTAGGTTGTAACACAACCACACATCCTTCACTCCCTTGATGTAGGTTGTTAAGGAACTCTTTACCACTACTCAACATGATGTTTGGTGTCTTTTACTATCCTTCTTCCTCTTCTAACAGTGACTGCAACTTAAATGTCTTCCCATCCTTCTTGAAAGAAATGGTGTTCTCTTTTCCATCATATATGACACCTCTGTCATATTGCCATGGTCTACCCAATAGTAGATGGTATGCATCCATGGGTAAAACATCACAAACTAACTTGTCTTTATATCCTCCAATGGAAAACTCCACTGTTACTTGCTCATTCACTAAAACACTCTGTCCCTTGTTTAGCCATGTGACCTTGTAAGGGTTAGTATGGGGTACCTTCTCCAATTTCAGTTTCATTCATCGCCTTCCTCCAGATTATATTATCTATTGAACTCGAAATTACTATGACCTTGCATACTTTTCCAAGTATCTTGCACCTTACTCTAAATAGTGCTCTTCTCTGTTTTGGTTCCTCTTTAACCGGTTGTCTGATCAAAACTCTATTGAACATCAAATTCTCTCCTACCTCAGATTCAATATGACTAACATCAGATGCCTTAGGACTCATGGTGTCCTCTTGTGCATAAGCCACTCTCTTCTCATTGCTCGATGAAGATGCTTTCTTCAGGCACCTATAAGCAGGATGGCCTACTTGACTACAATGGTAGCATTTCATGTTTGCAAAATAAGAGTTGCTCCTGCCTACTCCTCTTCCTCTGTTTGAACCTCCTTGAGGTCCTCTACCTTTGTTATATCCTCCTCTAGAAGAAGTTTCACCTCCATGCTCTGTTAATTTAGACTCTCCTTGGTTTCTTTAGCCATTGCCTCTACCTTGGTAGCCACCTCACTGTCCTCTTTGATCTCTTTGATCTCTGCCTTTGCCTCTACCTTTAGAAGCTTGGTCTTGCTTCCTCTTGCTTCTTTCCTCAATCTTGACAGCCAATTGGTAACACTGATGTACTGTCTTAGGACTTAGTAGAGCCATCTCCTCTTGTATGTTCCACTTCAAGCCATTAAGATACCTAGCCACTTTAAGACTTTCATCTTTAGAAACATTTGACCTCATACAAAGTTTTTGGAACTCCTTTGTGTAGGTATTCACATCTTGGTCTTTCTGCCTTAAGCTTTGCCTCTTCTTGTGTAACTAAATCTCATAGTCATCTAGTATGTATGCTTCTCTTATCTTGGCAACCATTCCCTTCCAAGTAGAGATAGGCTGCTTACCTTCTTTTTCCCTCTCTGTCTGAATGAATTTCCACCATGTCAAGGTAGATCCTCTTAGTCTTGATTTTGCCACCTTTACCTTCTATGGCTTAGTAATGTCATCACACTCAAAATGGTTTTCCATTCCCTCTATCCAATCCATGACCAATTCAGCTTCCATTTTTCCACTAAATAGTGGTATGCCCTCCAGTCCTTTTCCACTCAATGCCTTTAATGCTTTCAAGAAAGGTTATTCCTCCAAAACAGGGTCAGGTTCAGGGATCTTGTCTTCCTCTGCAACCTCTTCTTCCTTTGGTATTTTCCCTTCCAACTTCACATTATTCAATGCTTTCTCAAGTTGCTCTATTCTTTCTTTTAACAACTTATTGTCCTCCTCTTGCTCTTCAACCATCTTGGCCAACTCAGCATTTGTCACCATGATGGAAGAACCACTAGACTCAATGTCTGACATACAAGATTCTTCCCAAATCTTTTGCTGCTCTGATACCAATCTGATAGGAATAGGGTTGGATGAGACACTCACTGTCTCATGCTCTGGGTCCTTGATCTCAAGAACTCTTAGGTGACTCTCCCACCTTAACCTTTAGGTCCTATAGCTTGTTAGGCACCCTTGGTTCTCCTGGCCAACCCTACTATCATCTGCATTCTCCTATCCAAGCCAATCTTGGTGCTCTTCCTCACATTTACTCCTAGCCCTTAATCTTACTAAAGACTAGCTATTCCTTCAAGCTTCCCTAACTTGATGCAGGGGTGTGTGATTACTTCTATGGTCTCAAAACCTTCTCTCAAGGGTTCTTGATCCACCACCAACCACCTTTTCTCTATCACTCACTCCAAAACCTAGTTTAGGGTTTAAGAAGGGCTAGTAGCCCTTGAGCCCCTATTAGGCCTCCTAGCCCTGAGGAAATAGGCTTTAACTCCAATCCTACTGAAGAACATCACAAACTTCTTTCTGTGACCCTAGTTCATTTTCTGACCTCTCAAGGATTTTTGAGGTTTTAGGCTCCCTCAGTCCGTACATAGGCATAACCCTGATTTTGTGAGAATTAGGGCTTTTTAGGCCATTTCTTGACCTGACTGTGAACTGTCAACTTGTTTCAGTCACCAAAAGGTTTGATGAGATCTCCTGCTTGCTGCCAAGCCTTTGTAAGGCCTCCTGCAACCACCACACACCCTGAGTTTCTAGAAGGTAGACACCCCTGCAACGTTAGTGTCTTTTTTTCACTGTCTTTCCTAACCGGGCATAGCCAAGCTCACCTAGGAGAAGACCTTTACCATGTAACTTTGCTTCCTACAATCCCCTAAACCTATCCTATATACAAGCATGGAGCTTAGCCTCATTTCCCCACGGCTATACACCAGGTATAGTGGAAAACAGAGGTCTAAGACTCCATGAATAACAGTCTACTAAACTGATCAGCAATAAAGAAAACAAAACCTACTAAGAACAAAACTATGCAACGATGAATCAACACTTCTAAAAACTATACAAACCTTGCAAAATGAATAACACACGTGCTACACACTGTTCAATACCAGGAACTCTCCATTAATACAGTAAAAGAACTAAAAACAGAGAGATTTACAAGAACTTCATTGCTTTCCTTTATCTCAGCAAACTTCAAATTAAAACAAAGCTTCTCCAACCCTTGGAACAGGTCGAAGCACACCTTTTAAAGGTTCATAAGGTGGTTACATTTCCCTTGATCGGACTTAACCACCACTAAAGGCCAAAATTGCATAAATGCAACATTTTGGGCTTTATTTCTAGCTCCTAGAGAATCCTAGTGAAAAAAAATTGAAGAATCAACCTTCCTACCATGAGTTACTGATCCACCTTCCTCCTAACATGAACTAACACCTCTAACACAAAAATAAATGGTCAACATGACCTTAAAGTGTAAAAACACAAAATTTCTTCCTAGGCTTCCAAAACTGCCTAGTGCTACCTAATGCTCTCTAGGTGCTCACCATTAGTGGAGAATACACTTGATGGAATAGTTATTTTAGTTAATAGAGGATGCACATCATATAATTTATTTTTATAAATGAAGGAAACTTATCAAGATTCCAAACAATAAAATTGATACACAATACAATACAAGTAAAATACATACATTACAATTGAATACAAGTAAAATTCCTTGTTGAAATGGGGGTTTGGGATTAGACATGCATTGAATGAAGTCAACCAAACCCCTTTCAAACTAATTTCTTTTAAGTGAAATACCCACTTCCTTTTTTTTTCTTCGTGTTTTAGTCAAATAGATTTCAAGCCAATTGTCTCGCCTAAATATACATTGTCCACATATACACCATGTAGTTTTAGGTGAAACATATTTTCTTGAAACCTTGTCACTTGAAACAATTTTGTTGGCCAAAAATGTGACAAAGGTTTGTACTTTTACCCATGAGAAATGTATAAGAACTCTTTAAAAAAAATTTATGGACTAAATGATTGTAACCTTGAGTTCAATTTTCACAAACATTGTGTTTACAAAAAATGAAACCATGTTCATTTTTTAATTCTATTTCTCATAAATTTGTTGGGCTATTAGACTTGATACATTCTAATGTTTTTGGCTATATTAACGTTCCTTTTATTTCAAAATCTATTTATTATGTTTCATTCACTCATGACCATAGTCAAAGGACATGGGTATATTTCCTTAGGAGTAAATTAAAGTCTTTATTTGGTGTAAAGAGTTTAAGGCTCTTGTAGAGAATCATATCGATAAAAACATTTTAATATTTTGAGGATTGATAATGAAAATGAGTTTTGTTTGGTTGAATTTGACAGTTTCTTCAAAGATCAATGAATAGAAATTTATATAAGACAACTTCATACACCCCTCAAAAAATAGAGTTGTAGAAAGAGTAAATATGAAATTGATGGAAAGATCTAGTAGAATGCTTAGTGGTTTCATCTTGGAACAAAGGTTTTTTGGGAAAAAGGTAGTTTCTACAAATTGTTTCTTTGTAAATAGGTCTCCTATATCATCTCTTGTTTATAATACACATATTGAGGTGTGGTTGGGAAAAAATTATTTATTGATACATCTTAGATTTTTTGGTTGTGAGGAATATGTTCATGTGCCTAGGGAGAAGAGGTCAAAGTTGGAGAACAAAGATGTAAACTATATCATTAGTTATGGTATTGGTGTGAAAGGGTATAATATTTGGGATCATTTGATTAAGACAATTTTATATAGCATAAGTGTTACCTATAGATAAGTTAATCCTTCTTCTATTATATTGCATCCAAAAAGGGATGAAAATAAAGATGTGATTCAACTATCCCTAAAGACCAAGAATGTTGAATCAAAATACCATGAAGGATCTAAAGTGGAGGAGATCTAAGATAGTTTAGAGAGTTATAAAGAGGAGGTAGAACCTCCACCCCAAATCTTGAGGAAGTTCACTTGGCACAAACAATAATCAAACAAGTATAATCCTCTTGGTTGGAAATATTTTTGTTTTGATTACTAACAATGATAAGTATAGGACAGTAAATGAGGTGATGGGTATCAATAATGTAGTATTAGAAAGTGGTCATTAATGAGGAGATGGTTTTATTGAAGAAAAATGACACGTGGTATCTAGTACCCTTACCTTATGGATGTAATCATGTTGGATGGAAATGGGTGTTCAAAAAGAAAATTAGCTCAAATGGCAATGTCAAGAAGTACAATCCGAGATTAGTTGCAAAGTGTTATTCCTAGGTCGATGGAATTGATTATAGAAAGATTTTATGCCTAGTTTCTAAGTTGACATCCATTTGGTTTCTATTATATATTACAACAATTTTTGATCTTGAGGTTGAGCGGATAGATGCACAAAGAAACTTTTTCTCCATGGTGATCTAGAGGAATAGATTTATATGGCATAGCCAAAGCACTGCATTGAAAAAGCTAAAGAAAATTTAGTTTGTAATTTAAAGAATTGTTTGTATGGTCTCAAGAAATATCCTATGATGTGGTACCAAAATTGATACATTTGTGTTGGGATTGATATTTATGAAGTTCAAATCAAAAAATTACATCTATTATAAGATGGATATTAGAAAGGATATATTTTATGAATTGAAATCTTTGCTTTAGCATTTTTGAGGTGGATATTAGAAGAGATTGAGCTATCAGAAATATTTGGTTGGGCCAAAGTAAGTATGTGAACTCAAACTTGGATAAATTTGACATGACAAATTATAGATCTTTGAGTGTTCCTATTTCAGTCAAGAATAAGTTAGTAATTGAGTTGTGTCCAAATTATCCTAATGAGATGGAGGATATGGAAAAATTAACTTATACTAGTGTTGTTGAGAGTTTAATGTATGTTATCATTTGTACAAGACCAATATTGTACAAGCAATGGAAATCCTTATTCGTGCCATGGCTAATTCTATATGAATATGTTGGGATGAAGTGAAGAAGGTTTTTAGATATTTGTGAGGCACCTCCAATTCATTCATGTTTTATCATGGTACATCTATAAGGGACCAAAATTCAATGACTATTTATAGATTTGTGGATTTTAATTGTGCTATCAATTGAATGAGAACTTAGTGGTAGGTTGTGGGGTACCTCCAAGTACTACGTCTAGTGGTACTATCAATTGAATGAGAAAGTGATTGGTTGTGGTCACTTTTTCCATACATAATTAGATTGCATGAAAACTACTCGTGTTTGTAAGGAATCCATCTAGCCTAATCAATTATGTTTAGATGTGTGGTTGAGTCCAAGAGCTACCACAATTCTAAGTGACAATCAAAGTGTTACATGCCTAACAAAGAATATGACCTTTCATGCAAGGAAAAATAATATTCATGTTACCATTTTATTTGTGACATGGTAGAGTATGGGAGGTGATGTTGGAGAAATTTGAAACTTTGCAAGATGTTGTAAATGCTTTAATGAAACCACTGAGCATAAAAAATTTCAAGTAGTTCTATGATTCTATGGGCCTCTCAACTCTTATGAATTAGTTCAAAAACTTTGGTATTCACTTTTCTCTTGCAAGGTGCTTGAAAAGTGGGATAATGTTAGGAAATATTTCTCAACTTTGCTCCTAATGGAGTGTTACCACAATACTATGTCTCACTTTTGGAATGTGCTGATTTTTGCTTGAAATCATAGTTTTTAGAAAAAACTAATGATTTAAGTCTTGAGAGGCTCCATATAAAGGGTTTTAATTAAAGAGGGATATATAAGATCCCCTTAGATCAAACCCCCTTGGATAGAACCCCTATAGTATTAAATCATACCCACAATTGAGTCTCCTTCACAACTATCAAAATGCTAGCAAAAAACCACTTTTTCTTTACCTTTTGAGGGATTAAATAACATCATTTAAAAATTATATTTTTCAAGATCATATCCCTTAAAACTAGCTTTCCAACAAGTATAGGTTTGATATATTTTCATTTTATCATGTATTTAATTTTCAATTTTTACTAAACATAGGTTTTTCTTTGAATATCAAGCTTTTTGTTGTGTAGAGGTGGAAAAATAGTAAACCACTATAAAAAAAATTCAAAAATACCCATTCCCTAGATATTGATTTCCTTGTTTCACCCAAAAAAGAAAAATTGAATTTTGATATATATACAAAAAGTTAGGTTGTACGACATGCACGTATGTCCAAATTATAGTTACAATGACGTCAAAAATTAATCTAAAAAAAATATACAATAAAAAATTATGAAAAAATATCCTTTCCCTAGATATTGATGTTGAAAACTATATTCCAAAATTTAGAGTTTAATCCTTTATAGAAAAAAAGGTTATGTTGTACGACACAAACGTTACTTTATGAAAATGTTGTTTTCTGTCTAAAACCAGTTATTAAAGGAGATGTTGAAAGATTCATGATTTATTTTGAAAATTTTGGAAAAAAAAAAATTTGAATCTACATACAAATTTCCACAAATCACTAGTTCACATCATCTTCAAATTCTTTATGGTTTAGCTACTATAGGTCTCAGAAGATGAAGATTCAATTAAAAATATTGATGTAAATGCCCATCTTGGGAAAAAAGTGAGACACAGTATTGTGATTTCACCCAATGTTGAGTTTTAAAGAATGTAGATTTCACATTGTGAAACACAAAAACCATTTTTTGGGCTATGGACTTTATTTTTGGATAAAATAAAAAAATTGGGTTGTTCAATATTGCTTCTAGGGATGCCTATTACATATATATTTTTTAAGTCTATAATTTATTTTTAAAATGGGCCTTAATTGCCTCCATAATTAAAATTTATGGATTTTGTAAGTTGGGCCTTTTACATTAGGAAATTTAAAAACATATCCAACATAGAAAAAAGTTGTAAGAGGGAATTGCACTTGTTGACCAACTTATGATGCATGTTATAATGCATCATAAGGCATCTTTGAATATAGATATTGAATCCAAAATAGAAATCCTAATTTGGTGACTACATTATGATGCACTTATGATAGGTGGAAGGAATATACTATTTTTAGCTTATGAACTCATCTTGTGCTTTTGGTGTTAGTTTTTAAATTAGGTATTTGGAAGCCTCTTGTTAGGGTGGCTTTAGTTCATGGTTTGTAATTACCATTTGATGGTTTTATATATTATTTATCCCATTTATAGGATGCTTGGATGAAGGTATTGGGTAGTGAGTTTGTAGGTAGTATTATTTTGTCAAAATTACTCCAGATCTCTAGTTAGTGATACTCCTATAAAAAAAAATTTATAAGTATATTTTAATTGTGTTTAGATTGTTGAATAAAGCATTAGGTTGCTTTGGAGTGTGGGGTTTTTCTTTTATATGTGTTTCTCCTTTTTATAATTGTAAATATCTAAAAGTTACACAATACTCTCCTTTAATATTAGTTTAGGAATTTTTTTGCATACCTTTCTTCCTTTCAATTATCACTATCATAATTCCTCAATGAACCCAAACTTACTTTTCTCAATTTTATGGTACAAACCCTATCAGTTGGACCCACCATGTTAAACAATATTTTACTCTCCATAGTACTCCTTGGGGGAACATGGTCCCTTTGGCCTCATTCACCTTGGAAAAAGTAGTGGTAAAAATGGTACAAGAAGTCTAGTCCTAAACTTAGTTGGACTAAATTGACTGAGTTATTTTTAGCTTTCTTTAGCCCTAGTTCCTATGAATAATTTATAGGATCTTCAACCAAACTAAACAACTTGCTTTTATGGATGACTACTATTTTTAATTTTAAAAACTTTCCAAATAAATTATAGGTTTAAGAGATTATTTTCTTCACTATTTTTTTCATCAGTGGCATCAACCTAAGTAAATTTGAGATGAGGTCAAAATATCCAAACCTAAGGATATGATGGAAACCACGTGTTTAGAAAAAAATTATAGAAAATAAGTTAAAAACTCAATGTTACTTCTCTAATTTCACCCCCTTCAAGCCTCATAAGGTGAATCATCATGTTCCAAGTCCACCCCTTGTGCCATGTCTATTAATATTGAAGAAAAAATGCAAGATCATTGAGACAAAGGGTTGTGTTATAATTTTGATGACAAATTTACCTATGGTTGTTGTGTTAAATAAAAATATATTCTTGACGTGGAATCTCCACCTAAGGTAGATGAATGGGAAGATACCAAAGAATCCTAAGAATACGAGTCACCCTTGGTTCAGGACCCACCTATTAATAATCCTCCTAAAATACATTTCATGCATTGGTTGGAATCTCCACAATCTAGACCATGAAGGTGTTAGGACTAAAAAATTCAGCCTCAATTACCCACAAAAAATCCATTTGCCATCAAAATACCCTATCACCTAGCATGTCATTTAAAACTTTATCATTCAAAATACCCCATTTATTTTCCCTATAGTCATCACCTTAAAAAATTCACATCCATTATCCTGCCCGTATATGAAGGAAGTCATGGCGATGAGACTATATTATGTCGGTGTGAGTCACTTTAGGGTCCCTTCGAAGAAACAATGGAGCAAGACAATATGAATATTATTGAGGAGAGTATATCATGTCGAGGAAACTTGTTTTAGTGTCCCTTCGATAGTCCGACTAAAATCTTATTGAAGGAACCTTGGCACATCAGAGGGTAATGTTTTTGGGTCTCTTTGATAACCTGAGACATCGACTACCAAGGAGCATAATATTTTAAATTGTATTACTTTGGCACAACTCACAGAGTAACTACACCTCAACATTCAAGAAATAGAAAAAAATCTCTCGTACATGAAATAGTAATATATCGGAGTGACAATGAAAATTTGAAGAAACAATGCTAGACTTATACACCTGAAGATTCAAAGAGACTTTGGAATGTCAAGATGAGCAATTTACGGGTCCCCTCGATATAACGAAAGTGGAAAAGTTCATCGAAGAGAAAAGTATATATCAAAGGGATGAGGAAATTTTCCTCTTCAATGAAATGATAGAATTTATTAGAAGAGAAAAAAATAATATCAAAAAGGGTTTGAAAGGACTCCAGAATATTAGAGTAAAGTAGCTCATAGTCCCTCTGAAAACCAGAAAAGGAAAGAAGACATATTAGAAGGAGATATCAAGGGAAAGGATATGTATCGGTGAGAACCAAATATCAGTCCATTTGACAACCCTAAAAGTGAACAAGTAAACAACCAAAACTAAGGAATCCATCAAAGGGAAGGATACATATTGGTAGGACAAGGACATTGGTCCCTTCAATGAAACAATGAAACTTGTTGCCTCGGTTTTGTATAAGAGAGAATTTGCACCCCATGTGAAAATACCCTTTTTGCCTTTATGCACCTTAGAAAACCAAGTTCATAGGCTTAATTCCACCTAAGCTCGCTGCTTACATCAAACTTGGTGCCTGCTTTGAGCGTCGGTGGAGGCGTTTCTGTCAAGGACGCCCGCGTGGTGCGCAGACGCCCGCGTAGCGCACAAACATCTATGCGGCGTGCTTATGTCCCTAATAGATTCCTACATATAGAGCCTACAGAGGCATTACACTTCCCATTGGGGGTCCATTTGTAATGCCCTCCTCGGCTGACTGACCCAAATATGGTTGTTTCTCTTCATCTCCCCTTCAAATTCACTCCTTCCATATGCATTGGGGCTTCTTCTGATCTTCTACCATCTTCTACACATCTCTTCACATCTCACTAAGAGCTTCTCCACTTCATTCACAAGCTTCACAAGCTCTTCTCAAGCTCTAAGCAGCTTCTTCACCATCTCTTCAATCTCCAAACACTTTACACTTCACAACAACAACATCAACACTCCACCACTTCAGTAGAGCAAGTGTGGAACAAAACACCATTGCAGCAGAGGCTTGAGTTCCTCTCATTTTCTCCCCCATTAGCCTTGAGTGCTCTTGGTGGAGGTGGTAAGCTTTCACTCATCTCCTCTATTACTTGGTTGAGTAGCATAACACTGCTTTGTAGTGCTTTGTTGCTCTTTACTTCATTTTGCTTTTCTCTCTATCTATCGGCTATCCATGGGTGGGAACGCCAAGCGGGGTTTACACACGGTAGTGACCTATCACCCGGTATAACAATTTTCTCTCTCCCTCTTTTGTGTAGGTATTGAAGACACTCATGAGCTAGAAGCTTCATCACTTGCACGGTCACAAGTATTTCCTTTCTTCTCCTTATTGTCTCTATTCCATTTCAATCTTATTACTTCTTGTTGCTTCATTGCATTCTAGAACCCTTGAACCTGATAAGTGAGGAGTGTAATTCATCACTAGCCTTCATTTTCACGAGACATTCTCACTTTCCCCTGAATCCCTACGAGTCTGCCAGGCACTGGGTATGTGCGTATTCTGCTATCATCATTTGGCCAAGAGCTTGTTGGGTTTGTCCCGAATCTCCTGACCTCTCTTTTGATTTCTAAAACTCTCCATGTTGTTCCATTATGGGGTAGTACAAGGCTGGAGTTTTTCCCAGAGTAGGGATCTCTAAATAGAAGAGAACTCCTTAGGTAGCGAATCCCCCTATATTACATTTTGGTGAACGTATTGAAGAACAATGTTCTTCAAAAACTGGGAATAACCAGCTGCCCCCCTACTTGAATTTGGGGTCATAACTTTCAGGCTTCCGATTTTCGAATTTAGAGCCGTTTTGCCTTGGATTTGGAAGGGTCTCCTACAAGTGGTTCAAATCACAAATGTGGGGTGCCTTTGATAGTTGAATTTTAGGGACCGAAGCAAGTTCTGACCTCAAATTCCGCTTTAGAGACCTCCAAAAATGCGAATTACTAGAACATAGAAAATACCGTAAAAATTGTAATGGATTTAATATCTTCTTTTATTACTTATGTATCTAACTTTGTTCAAAATGTAAATGATATTCCATTGTACATTTATGCGATAGTGACTTGGCTTTACCCATGTCACTTGGGATCTTGATCCTTCTCCGCGAGAATCCACTTGCTTGAGGAGGATATTTTGTTTGCAAGGAAGATGAAATCATTGATACCTTTCTTAATGTTACTCACTTCTCTTCACATTTCATGCACTTCTCTTCTAGGGTAGTGCATTTGTGAATGAAGAATCATCTGTTTGGATGCATTCTCTTATATATTACATTATCAAATGATGAACCTCCTTCCCCACATCGTTCTCACTTTGGAGGCGATGTTGAGAATGTTTCTCCAAATAGTATTATTCCACATTTGATCTGTTTGAATGCGATGTTGAGAATATGTCTTCAAGATTTTTTCTACTAGCTGTATTGACTTTGTAAATCACAGTCCTATGTCTTTGTTTCCCCTAAAAGGCCTAAGAGACCAGTCATTTATGTGACTCCAACTAGTCCTCCTAAAAGGGTTTGTTCTATTAATAGTGTTCCATTTGATAGCGACCCTCCTGATATTCCTATAGCTCCCTCTTATAGAGCAGTAGCCCATACTTATAAGAATAGTATATGAATAAACAATCAAGTCTTCCTTTAGCTCCTAAACCTAAAGCACACCTAGTGATTATGATCCTATCAACAGCACCAGTTACTCAGGATGTAGTCTCCTTTGTGGGACTTGCTTGGTATCTGTAGTTTACCAAGGGTATGCTTGAGGGCTGAAAAGATCCTCTGCCTTCTTCCAAGCTGGGCGGTAGATGTTGATATGTTGATGGTATATTCTTGTGAATTACCATTTAAATGTTAAGACCTATCTGCAGAACTCCCACCTCTGAAAGGAGTATGAAACCCAGAGGACCCTCTAATGATCATAGTTAGCACTAATGAGGTTGGCATTGGTGCTTTTCTGTTGATGCTAGTTTGACACTCAATGTATGTAGCATTGATCTATTGCCTAAGATTAATGTTGACTCGTCTTCTCTTAATACTTCTTTTGTTGTTATGCGTTGGTTTGATAATGTTGTGCGACAAGCCCTAGGCACGATAGTCTTGCCTTGGAGGTTGGGACCCATTACCGTACCTACCCTTGTATATGTTATGTCAGAGAAGTTACCTTATAACCTTCTTCTTGGTAGACCGTGGATTCACACTATGGGTGCAGTCCCTTCTACCTTGCATAAATCTATCAAGTTCATTTCTAATAATAAAGTAGTCATAGTTAAGGCTAACTCTGAAGCTATGCACTTATGTGAGATGGCAACCGCTGGTCGAGCTTTAGTTGTGCCTACTCTTATTCCTTCAGTGTCTTCTAGTGTGTCCATGTTTACTCCAGCAGTACCTAATACAAAGGATACTCTTGAGATAAATGTCCCTGAGGAAGACCCTTCTGAAGCAAGAAATCCTAAGCCTACCTCTTTCCAAGAGAATGCATGTCTTGGTGATGATTGGGGTTCCTTAGAATTTACAAAATCCTTCACTAGAGAATATAAAGTTGAGCCGATCCACTTAGACCATCCAATAACATCATTCACACCTGCTATCGAAGATGGTTGTATTGTGGGGTAACATGAATGCAAATTCTAATGTTCTTGGTGTTGATCCTCCTTCTAAGGAAGATGATCACACTTCTGTTAATGAATTCAACGTTGGTAACCTTGTCAAGAAGGATGTTGGTGATCTCGTAGAAGAGTGTGATCCCCCTTGCTGGAATAACGCTCTCTATGGAGATCCTCCTCCTTTTTCTTCTATCTTTGTGTCTTCCACTTCTTGGGAGCAGTCAAACTTTTCTCCACAAGGGAAAGGGTTGCTTCCTACTCCTCATCCTTTATCTAAGCAAGAGGGAATTTTTTGTGGCTTCTCAAAGCCCACTTAATCACTCTCCATTCTCCTACTCACAAGAAACTTCATAAACATGATGGAGGAAAACATTCTTTCTATGCATACCATCGAGTGCCTAGTCATTCCACTCTAGTGAATGTAAGGCCTTGAAAGACAAAATACAAAAACTTCACGATTCAAGTGCCATCAAACTCCCATTTGATTGATACACTTGTCTCTTCTTCACATGACAAGCGATATTGAGGTTTACCTCTATCCTGCATGTTCTAAGTATCTTGCACAGTTCTCCTCCCCTATATGTTGGGGGCGGTGATAACTCATTTTGGAGATGTGTGTCCTTCTTAAGGACCCTCTCTCTCTCTCTCTCTCCTCTCTCTATCTTTCAATTGAAGTGTCCCTTGAGTGGACCCCTCTTCCTTTTGAAGGATTCTCGAGGGACCCCCCTTTGAAAGATTCTATCTTGAATGAATTCTTCGCATCTAGCTTGGGGGCAGCCCAACTAGACCTATTTCATAACTTTGCATCTAGCTTGGGGGTAGCCCAACTAGAACTATTTCAGAACTTGGCATCTAGCTTGGGGGTAGCCTGACTTGACCTATTTCACAACTTTGCGTCTAGCATGGGGGCAGCCTAACTAGACCTCGCTTTTCAAATAGCACGTCCCTTGAGTGGACCCCTCTTCCTTTTGAAGGGTTCTCAAGGGACCCCTTTGAAAGCCTTTCAACTTGACAATGGTCTGCGTGACCGTCTACTTACTTGCTTTGAAAGACCGAGAACCTATAGAGCTCCTTTACATACTTACTAGGTGATACAGGTTTCCTCCTTGAGCAAGGTTTGCTTTTATCACCTCTTTTGTGGTGCGGGTTCTACTCCTAAGCGGGTTTTTCTTTCACCACGCGCTTTTTGGTGATACGAGTTCTTCTTGAGCGGGGTTTTCTTTTATCACCTCTTTTATGGTGTGGGTTCTACTCTTGAGTGGTTTTGCTTTCACCACACACTTTTCGGTGATACGGATTTCCTCCTCAAGTGGGGTTTACTTTATCACCTCTTTTGTGATACAAGTTCTCCTCGAGCGGGGTTTTCTTTTATCACACGATTACTTTGTGGTGCAAGTTCTACTCCTAAGCGGGTTTTGCTTTCACCATGCACTTTGTTCATTTCTATCTTTCTCTTCTCTCTGTTATATACCGGATTGAAGACCTACATCTTCTTCATCCTAAGTATAGGCTCTTTCTTCAGATTTATAGTTCTATAGAACTATGAAGTCCTCTTTTGACCCTGCACTCTCGGGTTCGCTAGATCGCGATTTGCTTCCTCGACAGTTTAGGTATACATTTCTAACCTTAATCTTTCTTGATCTACTTTACCGAGCACTCATTAGTATTTGTGCTCGCTAAAGTGGGGGAAAAATGTATAAGAGCGAATTTGCACACCATGTGAAAATCCCCTTTTTTCCTTTATCCACCTTAGAAAATGAAGTTCGGAGGCTTAATTCCACCTAAGCCCGCTGCTTGCATCACACTTGGTGCCTATTTTGAGCATCGGTGGAGGTGTTTCTGTCAAGGACGCCCACGTGATGTGCTTATGTCCCTGATAGATTCTTGCGTCTAGAGCCTACAGAGGAGTTACACTTCCCATTGGGGGTTGATTTGTAACGTCCTCCTCGACCAACCGACCCGAATATGGTCATTTCTCTTCATCTTCCCTTCAAATTCACTCCTTCCATATGCATTGGGGCTTCTTTTGATCTTCTACCATCTTCTACACATCTCTTCACATCTCACTAAGAGATTCTCTACTTCATTCAAAAGCTTCACAAGCTCTTCTCAAGCTCTAAGTAGCCTCTTCACCATCTCTACAATCTCCAAACACTTTACACTTCACAACAACAACATCAACACTCCACCACTTCAGTAGAGAAAGTGTGGAACAAAACACCATTGCAGCAAAGGCTTGAGTTCCTCTCATTTTCTCCCCCATTATCCTTGAGTGCTCTTGGTGGAGGTGGTAAGCTTTCAATCCTCTCCTCTATTAATTGGTTGAGTAGCATAACACTGCTTTGTAGTGCTTTAGTGCCCTTTACTTCATTTCTACTTTTCTCTCTATCTATCTAGCTGTCCGTGGAGGTGGGAACACCAAAATGGGGTCTGACTGAGGCAGGCCCCTATACAGCCCCAACAATTTTTATCTCCCTCTTCTTTGCAGGTATTGAAGACACTCACAAGCTGGAAGCTTCATCACCCACATAGTCATAAGTATTTCCTTTCTTCTCCTTATCGTCTCCATTTCACTTCGTTTCAGTCTTATTACTTCTTGTTGCTTCCTTGCATTCTAGAATTTCTCAATAATCGAAGTGTAATTCCTCACTTAGCCATTTTCTGAGACATTCTCAATTTCTAGTCCCTACGAGATGCTAACGCATTGTGTTGTCGTCTGTATTCTACGCTGTCGTCCTTTGGCCGAGAGCTTGTCAGTTTGTCCAAAGAATCTCTGTGACCTTCTCTTTCAATTTCTGAAACTCTCTGCGCTATTCCATTGAGGTAGTATAGGGAAGTTCACTCCGTGATGATCTCTGAATGAAGAGAACTCGTGAGTAGCAAATCCCCCTATATTACAGGTTTTGATAATACAAAAGGAAAATGATTAAAATATGATACAATAAACCCATAAACATATTAGAGTGATACAAGAACTTCGAAGATACTACTTGTAAAGAAGGGTTTGAGAGGACACTGTGATATCAGAATTGAGCCATATAGAGTCTCTTCAAAATCTCAAAAGGAAGAAAGAGTATGCCACTAAAAAGGATATCAAGAGAAAAGAGAAATATCAGAATGAACAAAATATTGTCCTCTCGATGCAGCGAAAGAATTGATAAGACAACAAAATGACAAAGAGACAATTTGGCGATGATGATGAGAAAATCGACGGCCTATAATCAAAATAATTGATTATACTCTCAATGACATGAAAGTGCCATCAAACAAAATTAATGAACTAGAACCGAGGGCATGAAAAAATCAAATCCTGAAACTACTTGGAAATAATTAAGCAACCAAAGAGAAAGGAAACATAGTATAGCAGTGGATGGCGACAACAAGACTAGGAAAGGAATTTTCTATTCAAGTAAGTACCCAAGCCTGAGATGAAATTATGATTATCTAAAGCCAGTTGAGTTATCAAGCACAAAAGTAGGGTTTTTTCTGTAAATTCATATTATGGAAAGTACATCTAAAAACCCTAAAAATAAGAGACAAAAATTATAAATTAGACATATGAATCAGGACTTTATTGATCAGTGTCCTGGCTCTAGACAGAGGTCCAAGTGAAATGCACAATTAAACCGTCAAGCTGAGAAATTGGAGGATATAAACAAGGAGGTAGGAGATACATGGACTCCAACAAGGGGATATGATTTTTTATATACCACTATAAGAAGATGCACATACACCAACTAGTGTCCAACCCATGGAGACTCAATTTAGGAAAGTTGGTGGTACCTAATGTGTTCATCAATATCAAATTGATTAAGGAAATTGCAAACATATATGATCCCCAAACCCACACAATTAAATTGGAAGACAGATCTTCTTTCATCCCTGTTACTAAGAACTATATTTCCATGGTGTTCCAATTAGACGCCAACACAAATATGAAATTAACAATTAAAGACCTCCTAGAGGAATACCACAATATGAGCTTTAGTTACAAAAGGTGGAGATTTCCATTACAAAGGATCTGCAATGAAGGGAACTAACTTATGGTATTTTCTATAGAGGAACACCCTCCATATTTTGTGAACCTATTTGAAGAATACTTTCAATACACATACTACTCTATTTGCTAGGTGCTTGGTTTGGATACCCCCATATTTATGGTCATAGCACCAATGGTCTTAATAGTTGATGTGCAAAGTTAGGATGCTCGATCCCTTGATTATGCTGAATACTTAGCCAATGACTTTCACAATGTACTTGTTTCTATCAAAAATAATGATGGAGGTATCAAATTCAGGCATTATTCGTTATTCATGCATCTCATTTTATATGAAGGACAAAGTGTGGGAATATGGAGAAAAAATTTAAGAATAAAGGACATATATGATAATGGAAACATTAAACCAGTGTAGACATGGAGAAAAATTTGGGACGGTAGATGTGCAAGATCACACTATTTGTATTTTGAAGAGTATTTTGTGAAACCTTTATACAAACTCCTGGGTCATCCATATGATTATAGCCTGTCACCATAAATACAAAGATTCCTTAGACACAAGGATAAGGATGAAAGAGGGAAAGTTAGTCATAACTGGGGCATATTGGTATGCCTATGATGATTGTACAAAAATTAGAGTAGTATGGTTATGAGGGAGAACCATTTCTGCTGCCTAAAACATGTCCAAATAGGGTTGCATATTTAGAGATTGTAAGGGAACTAGCTTACTCAGATTTCATGCTTCTTTGTTGCAAGATGGTGTGTCCCTTGGTCTTCCTTGTCCAACACGACACTTGGGTTTGTGACAAGGCTTAACCGCCTCGTATGGATCTTACATAAATCTAGCGGTTGTATCAGGAATTGACATGTCAAGCTTTTGGTGCAATGACAACCACCAATGTAACAATTGGTATCAGAGCTGAGGTTATAGGTTGAAACAACTTGCTTGTGCAAGGGGAGGGGGGGATTGTTGCAAGATGGTGTGTCCCTTGGTCTTCCTTGTCTAGCATGGTGCTTGGGTTTGTGACATGGCTTAACTCCCTCCTATAGATCTTACATAAATATAGTGGTTGTATCGAGCATTGATAGGTCGATCTTTTGGTGCAACAACAACCACCAATGTAACAATCTTATGACTCATAACAAGCAATCCCTTATGCCCAGGAAATTGTGCTTTGGATATTTTAGTATGGTTTCTGAAAAGGGGTATGAGTTAATTGAAAAAAGGCTAGAGTGTTATAATTTTCCTAAAGGGAATGAAAGAGAAAAATTTGACCTTGAACATTTTATAAATGATGTCAAAACAAGTCAAA
>VDFB02116397.1:32116-49359 GCA_007258455.2 Sequoia sempervirens | reverse complement strand
CCTATTAATGCCTGATACAACCATCGGAGTTAATGAATCCACGGGAGGAAATTAAGCCATTTCAAGAACCTGAGCATTGCACTGCACAACATAAGGAGACCAAGGGCACACACCTTGCAATAGTATGGACATGTGGAAAATTTATAGATTGGTGTAATTAAGTGGATTTATTTAAAGCTAAATTAAATTATAACTATAATTAATAATAACAATAGGATATGTACCTATACATCATTCCAATGTTTGTGTTAAGAGTGATGGTATATCACTAAAGTTTCTAGAATGTATCATAGGATCTAAAAAGATAAATTATGCATGAATTTTGTATTATGAATGTAGGGGTGATTGTGAGCATGGAAAACTAAGACAAACCTTTAGAGAAAATATAATCTAGAGTTAATATTGAATTGATTAATATTTTTTTTGAAGTGAATGATCTAAAGAGTTGTTTAAGTGAATGGTGTTGTTTCTAATTGAAATGCATACCTAGTAGCTATTTGCAATTTAAAAACACATGGGTTTGGCACATTGTGAATTACAACACAATGTGTTTTGAAGCACAACACATTTTGAAACCTCCTATTTTTCACAATAAATTCATAATTATACATATCTACAACTTCCTTTCAAATAACAACACCATTTCATGATAGTTTGTTTGGGTATGAAAATTACAGGATTCAAAACACACCATAATTTGTAACATGTACTTCACATGGTACCAAAAACACATCATGTTTTGTAACCTCTATTGTGGAAAAGTATATCCAATTTACCAATAACATGAACAATAACCTATTGTTATTTTAATTTTAGACCTAGATATACATAATATAAAAACACATAGGTTGGGTATGTTGTGAAATGCAGGTTAATAAACATTGTGTGTTCTGAAACACATGTTTTAAAATCAAGGTAAAGGCTTAGGTGTGCATGAAAAATGTATATTGGAGCCCATACAAATCAAATAAAATCCATGAACATAAGGCCTTGACTACATGTCTCAAGGCCCATAATCCAAAAATGTTGGTACAATCTTTGTGAAATCTAAGAGAGCTTTTTTGAATACCACAATAGGTTTTTCCCATCATCCATCCAAACCATTTGTCACCATCCCCCCTCCTCCATCATACCAACCCAAAAAAATTATCCCTATCCTTCCTCCATCCCATAAATTCATTTTGGGTCTCTATGTCCCATAATCCACCATCACATATCCCCCACCTACTAAGTCCATTTTGGGTCCTTATATCCCAAAATCTCATCTTACATCTCATCCTACTCATCCCCTCATCTACCAATCCCCTATCCCTCTCACCCATGCTAAGCATCCCACTCCTATAATTCCCAACCAATCCCAACAAAGGCATACCTCTATGAACGTCATCCAACATCCTCCCTCCATACACCCCATCCATGTTCATACTTCTATCACTCCATTCATATTCCCTTCATATCATCCATCTAATTCCACCTATACCATTGCTAGTGAAATAAATTTGGATGCTAATGAAAAAGCATAAAAATACACATCCACAAAAATCTAATGATCACCATGTCCCCTAAAACAACATGGTAATTTACATAGAAAAATCTAATCCAAAAGTGCAATCAATCCGAAAGGCCACAAAGGCCCGCCAAATCAAAATAAATAACAAAAACCATGTGGATCCCAAAGAAAAATGTAGCAATTCATCAAAAGGAAAAACCCATAATGGTATTAAAAAAATTTAATCCAAAAGCTAAGCATCCCCATCCTCCATCTCCTAAATCCATAGAGTAAAAACATAGCCACTTGTTGATATCTAGCTATCCAAATCTTTATCCCAATAAAAATCAATAATTCCCCATATGCTCAATGCCTTTCCCACATTATTAGTGTCATGATAACAAAAATATTAGTTTATATTTCCTTTCAAGTACATAAAAAATATGTTCACCTACATCTAATGCTCTTTACAAATATTGTGCATGAGCCAACTTAGAAATCCCCTTACTCAATTAATGTTTAAGCCTCATAAATATTAATACATCTTGTATCTATGTTGAATTTCATTAGGATGTTGTTTATAGCTACATATTTTTATTTTTAAGTGGAAAAAATAAATTTTCATACAACATCATCATATGGAGACTTAGATGAACAAATCCATATTCATATTCAACCTAAATAATTTTAGATAAGGGGTATATAATATTCATATTGTAAAATAAAAGGGTCTTTGTATGGATTAAAGTAGTCACCATGTATGTTGTATCAAAAAATTGATCCATATGTATTAGAATTGGGTTTTCCAAGAAATTGACATGAGTTAATCATAGTTTTACATGTTGATGATATCTTAATCATTAGGAATAATGAAGTGTTTATTAGAGAACTCAAGGTTTAGTTGGATTATAGGTTTGAGATGAAAGATGTAGGTGCTATAAGATACATCCTTGGTATATAAATACATAGAAGTATGGATAATAAGAATCTATGGTTAAACTAGAGGAAGTACCTTGAGACTATTCTATAGTGGTTCAATATGCACGATGATAATCCTATAAGTATTCCTTCACCAATCGCCACTAATTTGAGCCTAGAAAAATGCCCTAAATCTATGGAGGTTTTGAGAGATATCAAAAATATTTCTTATGCAATTGTACAATTGATATCTCTATGTATCCATTTAATCTTATTTATTGATTCCATTCACACGGATCACAATCTAAACTTGTCAGCAAATGACAAGTGTCCCCTTCACATGTCTAACTAAGCCCTTGTCCAAGATTCATTGAATATAGAAACTTTCCAAAAGTCAAACTAACTTTTCATCTTAGACCTTCATTTAATATCCCACCTCTTAATCCTATCCATCTATATAAGGATGTTTCCCTAAACCTAGCCCTTATCCCTCATGTAACACTTGCCACATGAGTGTAAATTCAATCCAAACCCTATCTTCTCATTCAATCCTAGCCATTCATTATGAATGCATCCAAACCCTCCATTTCTTTCATCTCATTTCTATAAATGAGAGGCCTCCCATCCCATTTGCATCAACATATTTTATGCTAATGTCATGCTACTAGATTTTTTATTGATTCATGAGCAACCACATTCAAATCTTCAATAACTCAACACAATACATTCAATCTTTTGAGGTTTGCATGTTTTTTGGTTTGATTTAAGCTAATTTTATGAATATTCCTATTATATCCATTTTAGATGCACATACAATTGCATCTATGGACTAGGGCACCATTGCCCCTATCTAGTTGATTTTAAGAAATTCAAATCATAGTTTTGTCTCTCTGATTTCTGTGTAGATCTATTTTTTATTTTTTACAACTATGTTAGTTTTTTTTCACTATTATATTTTTTTTCTTTTCATTATATGAGCACTTCAATGTTTTGAATCTTTCAATAAATTTATGAGCTTCATGACCTAGTGTCACATATCTAATACCCCTATGAAATGTATTTTTCAACTTATGGCTTCCTATGTTGCAATCATATCAAGTGTTGAGGCCAAGTCCTATAACTCTTTCACTCAAGGTGTTACATCTACTCAATCATATTTGATTCCCTTTCTAATCCTACATTTCCTATGTCTTTCTTTCCACCTAACATTTATATGGAATTGGAGGCTACTGTTGACCATGTCCTTAAAGATAAACTTAAATAATTAGATAAAGACCTAGAAGGAATTCAATAATACTTAATTACTGAGTCTTTGGTTGGAGAAACAGTTCCTCTTGTAGATAAACTTAGGATGCTAATCAATGATGTACAAGGGATAGAAGTGATGTTTATCCTAGCCCATATAATGGATGCAAAAATTCCTATAATGGCTAGTTGCATTCAAGCATTTACAAATGCTCAAACTCAATTAGAATTTTTTTTTCCTCTTCTATGACCATTCCTTCTATTCCTAACTTTACCCCTCCAGTTGTATCATTAATCACACTAGTAATGATCTGAACTCAAGCTTAGGGATTTCTTGTGGAAATCCTTATAGTTTTGTCCCTTCACCTACAATACCTCCATGTTCTTTACCTATTATAAACATGCAAAAATAATAGCCCACCAACCATCCATAATAGTCCATCATAGTTAATACATTCTTAAAATATGTCACCAAATGATCCTATGATAAACCAGCTTTTACAAAACATGTCATTGTTACAACAAACAAAATCAAATATAAACCAAATTTAATCCAATGTAAACCCACCCACATACCTTATTCATAGCCATAGTCCATTATCATTTTCTATATATCACTTTAAGACACCAATGATAACTTTAAGAAACCCTCAAAAAGATGATATATAAAATCTTGGTGAATCTTTCATTTTTAAGGAAAAAATATTAATTTCTATTGGCGAATCTTTTCCTTTTTTTAAAAAAAATATTAATTTTATTGGTGATTTTTTTTACATCACTAAAATTTTGTAGAAATTTTTGGTGAATCTTGAAAAGAAATAGGAAAATACATTAATTATGATGGTGAATCTATCCAATCTAAAAAATAATTCTTATGGAAAAGTAGGGGGCCCATGGGTGGAGATTATCAATGGGTTGAAGGGGTAGACTATAATATTTACTTGCCACCATTGTTTTAAAATAAAATATAATAGTCCTTATTGTATTTTGCAAGGTAAAATGTATCCATGATATGCAATTCTCATGGAACTTGAAATTGCTTTTAGATCATTTATTTAACGACCCTCATTGTACTTTGCGATAAAATATACCCACAATCTATAATGCTCATGAGACCCGAAATTGTGGGCCCCATGAACATTACAAATCATGGGTACATTTTACTCATGGAATACAACAAGGACCATTAGATTATATTATAAATCAATGGTGGAAACTAAAGATTAGAAATATGGTCCTAAAGCAACTAATAATTATGATATACTATTGGCGAATTAATATAGATTTCTACTATAACTTATAAAATTTAGGTGAATTTGATCTAATCATGTATCAAATATTGTGGTGAATTTTTGAGTTAAATTTTTTAATAAAATAAATTATTTGCGATTTAAATTCATAATAAAATCTGTAAAAAGTTGCGATTCAAGTCACATTGTAGCTTGAACTGTTAGCCAATTTTGGATTCCCCAAATTTCAACTATTAGCCACTAGAAAATCACTATAAGACACCTATCCCGCAAAACATCAAAATACCTCACTTTGGAAAGTACAATGGAAAAGGAGATCCTAAACAACATGTGCTAGCTTTACTGCTTGTGTAGCAACTTCATTTTTGAAGATGCACTCCTAGAAAAACCCTTTCCTAGATCATTGAAAGATATAGCCTTGGATTAGTTTTTCTCATTACCAAGCAATTCAATTAACTCTTTTATGCAACTCATTAATGAATTCATTCCACTTTCAAGCAAACTTTGGACCCCAACTCACATTGACTAAATTGTTCCATTGTAAACAAGGACCAGAAGAGAAAATAACATATTTTATAGTATGATACAAATCACTTTATTAACAAATATCCTATTGTCTTCCAGATGTTGATATTCAAAGGGTGTTCATAGGAAACTTACAACCCAATATTACAGATAAGATATCATTGATGAAATATCTATCATTCACACATTTATGTACAACCCTTTGTGAATATTAGATATTAGTTATTCAATATGAGGGTACACTTTCATCAACTCCTACTAGTCAATTGGAATTCATTCCTCAAAGAAATAATCAATCATTTCAGAAGAAAAAAAAACTTCATAAATATAAATAATCCTCAAGATTCTAATAACATTGAAACACAATGTTGCAACCACAACACCATATCAATTTAGGCTAAGAGATAGGAAATTATCACAATTTCCTGATTCTCTCCACAACAATCATGTTGTAGTTACTAAATAATAATATAAATTAATTTCCTCTAATTAGAACTATTGATAAAACTAAACCATTAACATCGAACTTTAATGCAAAAGTATTTTGTCAATATCATCGTACACCTAGGCATGATACAAAAAGATGTATGTTTCTTAAGCACCAAGTGCAAGGCCTCATCAATTCCAATCTCATCAAGTTGGCTAGTGTAAATGACAAAGGGAATAAATTAGTTTCACCACCTAATCAAAACTTACAAATATTTACAAACCCATTGCCAAGTCATTCAATTAACTATGTCCAACAAAGTGATAATGAAGAGGATGGGAAGGATCTATCTGACTTTGTAAACACAAAATAAGTTCAACATTGTAAGGGTCTAACCAATATTTTTCTTGATGTTGCTTTCACACATATTGATGCTTCTATAACTACAACCAATGGTCCTCTTTATATCATTGGTAGAGTAAATGTTAAAACCACAAAGGGAATACTCATTGATCTCGTGTGTGCTATGAATGTGATTACCGAAGAATTCTTGTATGTGCATGAACTCTATAAAGATAATTATGAACAATCAAAAGCATTATTAAAGGCTCGTGATGGTTTTATTCACCCTATAATTGGTTTTATAAATCTCACAATAAAGGTTGGACCTAAACAATCAGATGTTTAACTTGCTATAATCCTAGTGTCAAATAAGTTTCATGTGAATCTAGGTCATCCATGGCTAAGCTCCATGAAGGTAGTCCCATTAGTTATTCATACATGTCTTAAATTCTTGTTTGAAGAAAATATACATACCATATACCAAATGGATTTAAGCAAGGCTACTAAAAAATGAGAGCAATAGCAAAGGGGGGAGGAGGATCACAGTCATTTGGTTTTCCCCATACATCTTGAGTGTCCATGAGAGGGCCCCACTCATCATTATCCTTATCTTTATATTCTTTTGTAGCGTGGGTAGGAAAAATTGCAAGAGATTTCTTATGGAATTTATTGAAATAAATTAAACTTGAAGAAAAGAAGGTCCACTTATAGATTCTCCTGCAAGTGACATAGAGGTAGAGCATCAAAGAAAAAGTTGCAACTTTTGAGAGACTCTAACTACCCACGAATGGGGAACAAGGTTTGATGACTCACAAGTGGGATAATTTTGAGCTAATGTGAATGAATTCGAAGATAATACATTAGGAAAAGTGAGCTAAATTGCATTCTATAACTACCACCCAGATGGTATAGAATTTTCATTGCCAAATAGAGACTGGTTACTGTAAATGCCATCACTGATTTAAAGTGGGAACCATGGAAAAATGAGTAAAAATCCAAAGATATCCTTTCCATGAATTTTAATTCTAGAAAGTGGTGTTTAGACATCACTTCCAATATTTCCACCAAGGTTTGCAAGGATTGATACCAAACTTGTGAGTCATATTAATTGGAATTCCCCCCATAATTGTATCAAAATTCTCATGATTGTAATTAGAAAGGTGAAACTTAGCTTTAGGTTCATTCTATGATAGAACACTCAAGGAAGCTCTAGAGAAAAGGTCTTGCATAGTTCTATTTCATTTTTTTATGAAATATTAAGGCACAAACCCAAGGGAACCTCGATAAAGGATGATCATGACCTTGCAAAATGGGGGACCACCAAATATTCTACTAATTAATGGAAAAAACATTATGAAATCCAAAACTAGTAAATATGATCCAAGGTTTCATAGTTTCCTAGGCTCTCCAGATACTCTTTATCATAAAATTCCCTTAGATCTAAACGTAATTTTTCATGGTAAGAAGGGTTTGGAGCACAATCCCCTTCTAAGTAGGTCATCCAATAGGATGACCAAAAGATATGCAATGCCACACTAGGATTTTCTAAGCTTCATCACCCTAAAGGGAACAAATGATCCACTTAATACAAAGAGCCAAACCCTGATGCTAAGTAGATAATAGCCCCGATGCTCCTAATTCTTAAGGGTGGCAATGAAATTCCTAGGCCACCCTATGAAATTCCCTATGATTCTTTGAAGACCAAACAAAATCATGAATAATTTTATCCAACTTCATGCAGGAAGCCTTAAAAGTAACCTAACATGAAGAATAATAAATTTGAGTGGTTACAAGAATATTAGAACAAACCTAAAATTTACTTGCCAAAGAGAGGGGTCTTATGACTCAGTAAGCCAACTTATTTTCTATTAAAGTGAGAAAAACTTGTCACAAGGATGATTTGGATGCTTGGAAACAAAAATGAATACCTAGAAAATTTAAAACTTCTCAATTACCAATCCTTTTCCAACCATAAGATTTGAGCCAAGAAGATGTGGTGAGAAAGGATTATCTATAGAATTGTGTCTGATGCCACTAAATGTTAGATCCAGAGGCTTTACAAAAAACATATAGGAATTTAAGGGCATATTTAATATTTTTCTCCTCTTGTAGGAGAGAGAAAATAATTATCTACAAAGTGGCCATTAACAAGCTAAGCTGAGGAATTGGGTAGAGATATACCTTTAACAAGCCCTTGAGATACTGAGTGTGTCAAAGGAAACCAAATCCTTCAACATCAAGATCATAAAGAGCCAAAGCTAAGGTAAAACCTTGTTGAATGAGCATGAAAATCCCAAAGACACTAGATTGTTGACCATTAATAATAATGCAAGCAAAGACATCTATAAAGAGCATGGTAACTAATTGAATGAAGTGAGGCCCAAATCTCATAGCTTGTAATATAGCTAGGATAAAGGGTCACTCAATGCAATCATAGACCTTAGAAAAAGTTAAGTTTAAAAAATAGAGCCTTCTTATGGGAGTTCCTATCCCATTCCATGCCTGCCCAAACTAAAAAATTTATCTGCTCAATTCTCATTATTATATTGAAAAATAAAAATATCAATAGCACATTGGATTTAAAATTTAAAACCTAATGGGAATAGCCAAGGGTGGGTATGGTCACTAAAAGAGATAGTAAACAATTAAGCTTAAACCCTAAAAACTAAATGTATATAAATTGAATAGAAATAAAGGCACAAAAACCATAGAAAGATCTAAAACATGATGGTGTGATAAAAAATACATATTAAAACCCTAAAATATTGAAGGTATAAACCCTAAAGAAAAACACTAGGTAACACTAGGGTGGTGTAAGATAGATGGTTCACCAAAAATGTAAAGCAAAAGAAACTCTCAATGTTCTTAATCTATGATAATCCAATAAGATACATGCACACACAAGCACAAATCAACTTAGATTGATTACTTTCAATTGTAGGAATTATCATTAAATGAGTAAACTTAGAAAAAGAATGTTCTTAGGTCTAGAAATAATTTAGATGTATAAGCTTGATATGGTGTAGAGGTATGTTGTTCTACCATAAAAATATATAATTTGAATATGCCCTTTTCATTAGATTATGCAAGATTGTGACTTTTTTGGGTTGAATCCTCAAAATCAAAGTCACTTGCATAAACATAGTTATATTCTATGGCTCATAGATATGATCATGTTAATTACACATTATGGACTATAATTCATTGAATTCTCTAATTTTTGTTGGTCATTAAGGATATTGAGTGAATTTTTTTTATCAACTAACTGATGAAAAAATGGTTATATCAACCATAGTATGATGAGATTAAATCTCTCCTCTTAGAGAGGGGAGGATCCCTTCTTATTGCTAACTAAATTCAACTAGTAATTAACTAAGTTTATTTACACTAAAACTATCCATGGGGTATTTTCATATCATTTAATTCTCTTCTTTTAGAATAGATGTTTTCTCCTACAAAATTTACAATATAAATCCCATGATGCTTACAATATGTAAAGAACCACAAAATACTAGTTGGAGAAATAATAACCAATATCCAATTCAGTTAAATGAAAGAATAACTAGAATGATACCAACAAGTGTTAATAGCAAGAAAACCCACAAAATCACAAAGTGTTTAGTTGCTTCTTATGTCATTTTGAAAGGAAAAAGTGTGGGATATGATGCATCCCAAAGTCTTAAACATATGCCACAATAGGATCAAACTAACATAGATGATAACTTGCAGTCCAAAGTCTTCAAGTTATTTCTAATCACAAACATATACACAATTTTGAAAGATGGTAACGTAGCTGAAAAACTACAAAACTAGATTTAGAGTACCTCTTAGAACACTTGATTAAACAACATGATTCAATCATATATACAAGATAATGCAATAGAAAAGATGTAAGAACAATCCCAATGCACCACAAGCTTGATCCAAGACAAAGATTGGATGCCAACTTGGTTCTTTTTATTGATTGAATTTGATTTACACTTTGAAAAAAATTCAATGCACTCTTCAATTCGGAAACATTTCACTTCATTAGCTAAAAGATAAAAATTACAAAAGATTCCCCTCTTATTTATAGAGAGAAGCTAAGAGAAAAATAGGAAATCTACAACTACTTTGACTTACTCACAAACAAAGTCCAATTTGATTTTGGACTTTGTTCTTTTTACATGTAATTGCATATTAAAAAAAGACATGTAAATTGTCATTTATAAACTACATAATACATAAAGGAAAACTTGAAAAATAAGCTAAGTATCAACAAACACGTTCTTTTCTTCTACGTTCTTCTCTAGAAAATCTTCATATCCCTTCAAAGCAGCTTGAACTTCAATGTCATTTGGCCCTGATGTATAACTGGAGATAGCTAGAACTCATGTGATGGAGTCCTCTATTCTAATATGTTTTTTTCTGTGCTTATCCAATATCATTTTCAATTAATCTAGAATCACTTGGAAATCCACTAAGTTATCAATGGAAGCTAATGAAAAAGCTTCTAATTCATTCTTAGTATGAATTAGTGAAGTGAATTCTTGGAAAACTGCATCCACGAGAAGAGCTTTATGATTTTTATCCAATATCTGGCATAGAAGATTGCCTATCTTGACGGTGATATCTGATCCTTAGTCAATGCTTGTATCCTTGACTTCTTGCAGATCTTTGATCAATTATTGATGACATCTCTCCTATGTTTCATTACTTCTCGATAATCAATGAACATCTTTCTTGTGTGGATCACCCCATTTTCAACCAACACTTCTAGCTTGAAATCTCTCAACTTGGTCTAAGCATCAAGATCCTTCTCTACCAACTAAAATTTTTGAGACAACACATCAAGATTTTGATTCAATTCTGACTTAAGGGTATGTGCGGATCATGATGGGCCAAAAGTGGCAATATGATGGGTATTTGTGTAGGGTATGTGGTCGATAATTTTTTTTTACCCAAAATTGATGAAATGAAAAGGGTTTTAAAGGATATTCTGCTTTCTCCACCAATATAAATTATGCTTTATTTGAATTTAATAAATAATTATTATTTATTTTCTATTTGAATTATGACTAAAGTCCCAATTGATAGGCCGATTGAAAACATCTATAGCTTAAAATGGTATCACATTTTTTAATATAAAACATGCATCACATTTTCAAGCATACTATATAGATTAAAAAAGAAAATTGAATTTCAAGGAAGTTTTAACCAATTTAAGGTGGCTATTATACAAGTTTTTATAATTTCTAAAATTTGTAATAAAAATTCATAATTAATTATTTAATTGGAAAAAATTACAAAAAATATGTATCACATCTCAATATGAGCCCTCTAATTATGTTTCTTTAAAATGTTATAAAAAAATTATTATCATTTTATTGTGGTTTAGACATTTAATCACCTACTTCTTATTTTTTCCTTGAAATTTAAGTACTACTGCATTGAAAAATTTCAAATTTTCACCAAATAGATTTTTTATTTTTTAAATAAACCTAGTAGTTTAGAAACTGATTCAATTTGCTACAGATTCTATTGTTACATATTTTGAAATAATATATATAACTTATTCAAATTTTTATCTCAAGTTGTCTAACTCGATTTTTTTTGAATTTTTTTCCACTTAAGGCCTATTTTTCCATGATGATCTTGCACATACCCTTAACATTATCCATATTGTCAATCAACTTAATGGAATACTTCAATAGTTGAGTGCCTTGTGCAATTATTATCCATGCACTAACAACTCTGCCTTGTGCTCTAATCCTTTCGTCCTTCAAGATTGCAACATCATCCACACATGTAGTAATAGGTTCAATGGAATCAGAAGATTGGGTTATCTTCAACAAGACAAAAGTGAGTTGTTCTAACTTCAGCTTGAGTTGATCCTTGATAATCTTATCCTTATCATATCTCTCAATCAATAAAATCAATGCTACTTGCAGGTCCTCCTTAGCACTTTCATGTGCTTACTTTCCAAATTCAATCCTAATAATCACATAGTTAGAACCTTGAACTTCCTCAGTAGTTTTATCTGATGGTGGTTGTACCACTTCTATATACTTGTTTCCTGATTTATTAATAAGTACCTTGGAAAGTGTCTTCATTGTCTTAGTTATTTTGGTCTTCATCAGAACAAGTTGACCAAAATCAAAATCATCTGGGGAGATGACTTCTTTCTTTCTCTTTGGTGTCTATGATGTCAACCAAGGAGGAAGAGTGGAAGAACCTCCTTATGTTCCTGTTACCAAAGTTTATGATGGCGAGGTTGATTCTACAACAGTGGTGGTCAAAATTGGAGGATTTTGAGTGAGGAGTATAGTAGGGATCTCCACACTTGACACTCTAGATACTAACTCAATCATGAACTTGTCAAAATCTGATTGTGTGAATATATCAAGCATTTGTGAGGATACATTAGATAGACTGGGCAAGGAAGAAAGAGGGACAAAATCATTCTCAATGCTACCACGAGGAGTTTCAAATATTGACTCACTAGTATGTGATGAATGAATAGATTGTACAAACATGGAAATAGTAATAGGAATAGTGGAAACAATAGGTAAATACTATACACTTGAAACAATAGGAGAAGTAGGAATTTGCACCATAGAAGCTATAGGAGAAGATGAATGAGATTCTTCCTATACTAACACTGGTTTAGAATTGACAAGAGATTTAGGTGATTCTTCAACTATATTTTCTTCACCCTCTTCTTCCTCTTGATTTGATTCCCTCTCCTTTTCTTTACTTTTATCTTTATCTCCCTTAATTTTGAAGAAAAAATTAGGTATCTTGTTGGTACTAGGAGCATCATCTTTATTCTTTGTCCTCAACTCTTCCCTTTTACTAGAAGTCCCTTTAGCACACTCCTCCTTTGATCCTTTCTTGAAGAATCTCAACTTAATTCCTTTCTTTTGTAGCCAAACATTGGTGTTTTCAAGAGTAGGTTGGAACCTATCCCTTGTTGAAATCATTTCCTTTTGTGACCATTGGATTGGCGGAAGAGGAGTATCAACAATCTTGTTCTCCTCATATGCAAGATCTAGAATATCATCCTCTTCTTGCATGTCCTTAGGAATTTCTACAAGTTCAAAGTTTTTTATTTGATCCAAGGAAAGTCAACTAAAGTCTAACTTCCTCACATCTTCATCACTCCTACATTCAACCCATATGTCCTCAATTTTTTGCACATGAGTGTAGTTCCTCTTAATCTTATCTTTCATCCCATGGTAATCAAAATCATTCCTTCTCTTATATTTCTTCATGGTTACCCATTGCATTTCATTCTACATGGCTTTAGCTCTCAGAGAAGTAGTGATGGAATACCTTCCAATGGTGAGAGGAAAATTGAAACCAGCCTTATGTGATTCTTCCTGCTTGCTATGTACATCCATAATATTCCTACACAATTCCATTAGTACAATTTTATCACTCAAATATCTCAGTATCATGTATGGATATCCATCAAAACAACAAACCTTGATGTATGTAAAAGTAGTAAATTGCAAGAACATACATTCAAACTTTCTTAATAGTTCCCAAGCTTCATCTAAAACCCTTTCATTTTCACGTTCCTTGTCAAACATGCAAATGAAAGAATAGAAGAAAGCATCATTTACCTTTCTGAAATGTTTGATTCTCTATTTCAAAGCTAGTTGCATATAGTATTCATATGTACATGAACCTTTCATCTGCCACCTTCTGAAGACAAGCCTAGAAAATGCCTCATGGAGGAAACAACATATGTCAAATATGAAGTCATGTAAAACCTCATAGAGGTTGATACTTTGAAAATTTGTTCACAAATTGCATCATTGATCTGCTTTCCCCAAAATATTTTATGATTACCTTTCCTTATGACATATATATTGATACATCTATTCTTGAAAAGTATTGGATGTTGGAAGTCCTTTAACTCTACTAAGAAGAGTTGTCAAATCACATACTTCCTCGATGAACTCACTTTAGAAGATGTTCTTTGGCCACCTTGAAACTATAGGCTTGAATTTTTTAAGCCACCAAGTGTTGATAATTTTCTTGCACTTATTTGAATTATTATCATAATAATCATGTGTTGCCTCTATGGTAATATCAACATAGTCATCAATATCAGGACACATGAAAATCTTGTCAAAGAATTCTTCATCTAACCTTATGACCACTTTCCCATCAGCATTTGTTACATTTTTTCTCTCTTTGTTGAAATTGGAAGTTGTTACTAATACAAACTTCAGATTTTGAGTTGATACCAGAAAAGAGGAAACCAAATGAATACTACTATTGAGAAAACATTGCATGCTTGAAGTAATAGGCTACTTTTTCGCTCTTTCCAAGAATTCAGACATATCCACATGAAAATCTTCATGTCTCTGATGTAATCAACTTTAGATTACATAGAAGTCATTGAAATCATCACTCAACGCTTGTACTTCATGTTCTTCAGAGAAGGATCATACAGTTTTGAAGAGACTGCAAAAATGAATTTGAAAATCCTCTAGTGTTAGGAAAAATTTCAAGTGTCATGCAACTATGGAAAAAAATTGTGCTTCTACATATTTGACATTTCTTGATGTGTAGTTTGAAGAAAAGTCTCCAAAATACATGAGAATTTCATTCTAGATGCAAGGTTGGAAAAAATTTCTGCCTTTACATAAGGGTAAGACAAAAAGATGTAGTTCAGAGAAAATTCTCTGAACTTCACTTAGGGTAGATCAAAGGATGTAAGTCGAAGAAAATTCTCCGACCTAAATGTGATGGGTAAATCAACTTGATGTATGTCGGGGAAAATTCTTTGACCTACACCTGTGTGTGCAAAAGGTATGCACTTCAGAGAAAATTCTCTGAAGTGCATGGAGTAGGTCTTTTAGATGCACTCTGGAGAATTTTCTCTAAAGTGCATGGGAATTCCATGTGGCTAGGTAATGGTTTCGTGTAGAGAAAATTCTTTGCCTAAAACAATGGTATGCTAAAAGATTTTTTTCAAGGAAAATTTCCCACATAACCCAAACATATGGTTTTCATAAAAATGGTGTTTAAGGATTCTTGGTAAGGTATGGTTTGTAATAGCTCATAGGTGAGACTAAGGTTAAAAAAAAGAACGCATCTAAAACTATAATCAATTCTAAACAAAACCCAAACATAGTATGAACAAAAATGAAACCCTAAAGAGTTGGAAAACAAACAACAACCCAAAACACCAAAAAGCATAAACCAAACTAATGAAAACAAGAATAGCATACTTGCAAAAAAAAATAAAGGTGAAACCATAGATGATGGTGAAGACCAAAAAGCTAGAAAGGGTGAAATGATGACCAAATCCTTTTGAAAACTTGGCACAATCATGACAATGGGCAAGCGAGAAGCAATAGCACACGAAGACAGAAAGAAACAGGTAAAAATAAAATTAAAAGGGTTAAAATGATTAATAAATTGACCACTAAAACTAGGATTAACGTCGAACGTGTCAGTGTAGGAGTGTAGTTGTGAGAAATTATTTGTGACTACACTCAACATGCAGTTTACAAACATATGCAGTCGTGCTAAAATTCAATGATGTTGCATGTGAAGAAAAATCACTAACTCTTGAAAATCAAAATTTTGCAAATTTTCAAAAGGTGGAAAGATGACCCAATTGAAATGACTTTTCAAGGAGTTAGACTATGCATGCGAGTAATCTAAATTTTTCTTGATATTCATGCTTAGAGGATGAGGGATATGAAATGAACAAGTTTCATAGGGGTTATCCCATGAATTGAGCAAGTGAAATTTGAGGATAGCAGCTGGCTCTAACTAGGGAGCTGCCTTTGATCATTTTTTTGAAATGATTGAAGGAAGAAGAATTCCAAAACTCTAAGTGACTTCATCCATCCATTGGGCTATAGAGTCAGGAAACAAAAATAAGATGAAAAAATGTAAAAATGGTGCTGAGGGGCACACCTTGTCCTCAAAATACATTCAAAAGGATTTTTTTTTGCAAAATTTCAAATTTCCATTTTAAAGCATTGTAAACAGTCATATGAGGCCATTAATGGTGAATTTGAAGTGTCAAATAGGTCACTAGAGGGTTGGTTAAGTCAAATTCCAAATAAAGTTGTTTTGTTGCAAAAAATTGCAAAGTTGCCAAATATGTAAAATGCAAAAAAAGAAGAAGTTGAAGAGTATTTTTGGGAAATTTGAAGGGATAGGTCAATGGAGGAAGTTAAAAAGTCAGTTATTGAATGGGAAACATCTATAAAAGCCTTTGTGAGGTGAGCAAGAGATCATTTTTTTGTATTCTTGAGTCATGTTAATAAATAAAGTTCCTTGTTCCTATTTTTACAATGATTTATTCTTGAAACTAGACCTTGTACGGGCTATAGATTTGTTTGTTTCCTTTGCATAGGGTGTTAACAATCATCTAGAGGTGTTTTGAAGAATTTCCATCATTTTTAGAAGCCAAATTTTGTGATATGCCTATAAACCCAGTCAAGGCTTTCAGGGTCTTATAAGAATTGAATTTCACCATCCCACCAATGTAGGTTTAGAATATTGGTGGGATGGAATGTTTAGGGAATTTTTAGAATGTTGTAAGTAATTTGTGTGTGCATAGGAATAGAAAATTCAAGATTATATAGTTTTTTGTTGCTCTTAACAAAATTTTATGTGATTTTCCCTTGAAGTTGATGGTTACAAGTATGATAATGGAGATCCAACATGTATACAAGCTTGGTATTGGTAAAATAAGCTTGGGAAAACATAAACAAACATGTTTGAAGAGGTGGAAGGTGATTTTGAGGTTTTCAATATACATTTCCAATAAACCCTCATTCATTTTGTGTTGAGAAGCCTATAACTAAGGGTTTTGTGGTTTAATGGTTTATTGAGTTATTCAGTGCCCAAAAGCTGATTCTTTGGTTTTGAGACCTATTAAAAGACTGTTTGAAGTTATTTATTGATTTGGAGATTGTTTAAGACTACTTCATTTGGAAATTTGTCCTATTTGGGGCTCAGTTTAGTGAGATAGTCAATATTGTTGTTATTTTTTTCCAAAGTAAGAATACTTGATATTGAAGTTTGTGAT
>VDFB02116397.1:0-20642 GCA_007258455.2 Sequoia sempervirens | reverse complement strand
TCTCGGGGAGCATCTAGTGGTGTAAGGGCAATCTTGCATCACCCAAAAATAGTTAAATTTTAAGTTTCTCAGTTTTTAGATGTTTTTACATTTTTGGATACCCTTTTTGTCATAATGAAATTCCCAATTTACGATTTTTATTTTCTATTCTTGGGTTGAAAGATATTGCAATTTTAGTTTCTCATATTTGCACCTGAAAATATTCTGAGTTAGATTTGAGGCACTTAGAGTTCCCATAATGGCCCTAAAACTTTCTAAAATTGGTGTAGTGGATTTCAAGTGCGTTATTGACTTCGAAACCTTTCCAATGGTTCAAACGGTTCGCGAATCGAAGTCCCGGATCAAAAGTTATGGCCCCGAGAAGTTGGCGCACTTTCTAGAAGATACAATTACAAATGTTCTTTTGAAATTTGAACTTCAAGTTGTGCATAGCTGATTTTGAGCGTGTTATTGACTTTGAGACCTTTCCAACGGTTCAAACGATCGCAGAATCGAGTCCCCATCAAAAGTTATGGCCCTAGGAAGTTGGCGCACTTTCTAGAAGATACAATTGCAAATGTTCTTTTGAAATTTGAACTTCAAGTTGTAATTTTTTGGTGCCAAACCGCATAAACTCAAATTTGAATGTTGTTTTGGCTCCAAACTAAAGAGGAGCTCTATTTATGGGTGGGTTTCTAATTTTTGGGTAACTTTTTGGGGACAAGCTCGCATATTGCAAAAGGGTGATTTTGTAGCTTTTTGTAACTTGCATGTGTTGTAGAACTTGGGGATTTGAGATCCTCTGCATGTAAGAAGCTCTATTTTCTGAATAATAAAATTATTCTCTTGTTTGTGGGTTATTTTCCAAGTCTCGGGCTGCGCCCTCATCAAATACAGTCACCAAAAAACTGTCGAGTGAATATTTTGTTATCAACTAACTGATGACAAAATGGGTATACCATCCATAGTATGATGGGATGAAATCTCTCCTCTCAGAAAGGGGAGGCTTCCTTCTTATTGCTAATTAAGTTCAACCAGTAATTAACTAAGTTTATTTACACTAAAAC
This sequence comes from Sequoia sempervirens, assembly GCA_007258455.2. Lineage (NCBI taxonomy): Eukaryota > Viridiplantae > Streptophyta > Pinopsida > Cupressales > Cupressaceae > Sequoia > Sequoia sempervirens. The sequence goes on along the minus strand of VDFB02116397.1, from coordinate 19,596 downwards.
TATCCATAGGGTATTTGCATATCATCTAATTCTCTTCTTTTAGAATAGATGTTTTCTCTTAAAAACTTTACAATATCAATCATGTGATGCTTGTACAATATGTAAAGAACCACAAAATACTAGTTGGAGCAATAATAATCAATATCCAATTCAGTTAAAAAAAAAGAATAACTAGAATGATACCAACAAGTGTTAATAGCAAGAAAACCCACAAAAGCACAAAGTCTTTTGTTTCTTCTTATGTTGTTTTGAAAGGAAAAAGTGTCAGATATGATGTAGTCCAAAGTCTTCAACTTATGCCACAATAGGATCAAACAAACATAGATGATAAGTCACAGCCCAAAGTCTTCAAGTTATTTCTAATGACGAACACATACACAATTTCCAAAGATGATAAGGTAGCTCAAATACTACGAAACCATATTTAGAGTACCTTTTAGAACACTTGATTCCATGCCATGATTCAATCATATACAAGAGAATGCAATAGAAAAGATGTAAGAACAATTCCAATGCACCACAAGCTTGATCCAAGATAAAGATTGGATGCCAACTTGCTTCTTTTTAATTATTGAATTTGATTTACACTTTGAAAACAAAGTTTCAATGAACTCTTCAATTAAAAAATGTTTCACTTCATTAGCTAAAGATAAAAATTACAAAAGACCTCCTCCTATTTATAAAGAGAAGCCAATAGAAAAATAGGAAATCTACTACTTTGACTTATTCACAAATAGAGTCCAATTTGATCTTTGAATGTGTTGTTTTTACATGTAATTTCATGTTACAAAAAGACATGTAAAATGTCATTTAAAAATTACATAATACATAAAAGAAAACTTGAAAAATAAATTAAGTATTAACAAGCAAGTTTTCTTCTTCCACATTCTTCTCCATAAAATCTTCATATCTCTTCAAATATCATTTGGCTCTGATGTATAACTGAATATAGTGTTGGATGTTGCTGATATGTGGTTTTCATTGATGTCAACACTATTAGCATTAAGGTTGTATATGTCAAGGATATTGAGAAAATTATAATAAAATAAGTTGCAGGTTGTCAGTGATGCAGTGAAGCTCATTTTATCCAAGATACATGGATAGCTTAGTGTGTTGATGATCAAAGGTTTTGGATTAAAGGGTTTGTTGTCGAGTATATCTAGTTTATCCATGTTAAGCTTCAAAGATCCGCATGAATATTTGATCGAGTTATGAGTATTTGTGTTCTAACAGTTATTATGTTGCTTCAATTGGTGCTCCTAAAAGAAGATGATGTGATTCTAGTAAGTTGAGTTGTTGCAGATGCTTCTGTGGTGATTCATGATGCTCATGGATGTTTCTAGATCGTGCTCTATCTATGTTGCATGTCTACATTGATCGTTGTGCTCGCGATTGGTGATTTTCCTTTGCATGTTCATGGCCGACAAGGTGATTGTAGCATGTTGTGGATCTTCGAGGAATAATTGTTCAAGGTGTTTCATGTTCAAGGATGTTGTTTTGGGTCTTCACTATGTTGTGGCCGACATTTGTTGATTTGCATTAGTAATTATTTATGTTTTGTGCTGACAGTTTGTATACATTTTTTATTTTGTTAAAGCCGACATGGAGTTGATGTTATTCCTAGTTGCAGATATATATGAGTGATTGTTTATTCCATTTGAAGGTATGAGATGTGTGAATAATTTCCTAATCATTTGAAGGCAGAAGTAGAGTGTGAAGAAGCATTCATGTGCTTAACCAGAAATGTAATCAGGCATTAGTAGATGTTATTTTCTCAATTCAAAATCTTGCGGATGTAATCCGAATGTTTATGTAAGACAATGTGTCTTCCTTTGGGCAGTAAGCCTTGTTGTAATTGAATAGTGAGCTCTAGGAAGTGTGTCTGAATGCATGTGCATTCCCATTTATTCTTCTTTATACTTTTAACATGGTCTAATATTGTGGACTAACCTCCACCATGGTTTTTCCCCTAACAGGGTTTCCACGTAAAAAATCTTGGTGTTATGTGTGTTTCTGGTGTGGTGGTGATTTATGCTTTCATGTTTATTTATCAGATCTGAGAATAAGGTTAATAAGTTTAATAAGTTTAAATTTATGTGACAACTGATTCACCCCCCTCTTTGTTGTTTGCCCTTGTGTTGGAAAAAATTGGTATCAAAGTAGGTTCATTGGAATAAGTTTAATAGCTTGAGGTGATCTGGGATGGTGACATATAAGAAGGATAGTTCGAGATTTGATGAAAAAAAGTATTCTCTATGGAAGACTCAAATGGAGTGTCATCTGAGATGCATTGGTGAACCCTATCAGAACATTACAAAGAATAGATATGTCATCCCACAGAATGGTCCTTCTACTGCTACTGATATTAAGGATGTCGAGTACAATATCAGGGCTAAGGAAGCATTGTTGAGTGCTTTTACTAATTATGAGATGAGAAATGTAATGGATCTGAAGACTGCTTATGAGATTTGGAAACTTTGTATGAAGGTGATGCACATGTGAAGATTGCTAAGCTACAAGGTCTAAAAGGGAAATATGAAATGTTGAGAATGGGTGATGATGAGAACATTACTTCTTTTTATGCAGAGAGTGAATGGACTTGTGTGTAGTATCAAATGTGTTGGTGAAACATTGGAAGAATCAGAGATTGTTGCTAAAGTGCTCAGATCCTTCCCTGTTGCATACAAATCCAAAGCTACAACTATTAAGGAGATTAGACTGTGACAAATGTAACTAAAGACATGTTGATCGGTAAGCTTATTGCTTTTGAGTTAAGTGAATCTGGTGATGCTCTTCCTAAGACATAATCTGCATTCAAAGCTACTATCTCCAGAAAAGATAAGCAAAGATATGATCTGGGAGAAAGTTCTTCCTAGAAGGTGTTCAAAGTATAGAGGAGGAGGAAATGAGAGATTGAAGAAGAAGAGAAACGGAATGACTTGAAGCACTTATTGTCAAAGAAGGGAATCGAGGAGAGGAGAAGGTGAAATTATAAAGGGGAATTTCCTATTAAGTAGCACTTCTGTGACAGATAGTCATTTTTCCTCGAAGTACGGAAAAGTTAAAATATGCCGAACCTAACAAAGAAGCCTAGATTTCAAAGAAAGTGTTATTTTTCTACTGATGAAGGTGTGACAGATGATGAATCTGGTAAAGGGAATGTAAGTGAGGATGAATGGGTATTCATTGCTATCAAGGAAAATGATCTGATCCCTACTAAGTCTGCTAGTTGCACAATTGTGGAGAAATCCCTAGCTGCCAAAGTTGAAGAAAAATATGAATGGGTGATTGATAGTGGATGCTCTCATCACATGATAGGTTATAAAAGTAAATTTGTGAGCTTGGAAAAGTATGATGGTGGTGTTGTAATATTTGGTGATGACAAAGTTGGTGTAATCCATGGCAGAGGATCAATTTCTCTTGATGGTAAGAATAATACTGATGATGTCCTATATGTGGAAGGCTTGAAGCATAATCTCTTAAGTGTTGGACAAATGGTTGACAAGGGATACAATCTTCAATTCAAGGATGGAAAGTTTAGAATATTGGGAAGTTCTATAAATGTGATTACATCAGGTACAAAAACAAAAGGTAATATCTTTCACCTAAATGCTGCCAGTAAAAGTTGTCTGATTGCTCAAGTTGATGAAAGTTGGTTGTGGCATAGGAGAATGTGTCATGTAAATTTTAACAATATTATCAAGATAAGTTCTACTCAGGTTGTGAGAGATCTTCCTAAGGTTATAAAACCTACTAATACCATATGCAAGGAATGTCAGTTAGGGAATCAAACTGGAGTTTCATTTCAGAGCAAACAACATATTTCAAATGAAGTGTTGGAGCTTGTGCATACTGACTTGTGTGGTCCTTCTAGAGTCAGAAGTTTACAAGGTTATAGGTATTTCATGTTACTCATTGTTGATTATTCTAGAATGATGCAGGTTACTTTCTTAAGGGAAAAATCTGAAGCTTTGGACAAATTTAATATTTTTAAGGCTATGGTTGAGACAAAGACAGGTTTGAAGATTAAATGTCTAAGATTAGATAGAGGTGGTGAATTCAATTCTGATGAGTTTAATGCTTTCTATGAAGAGCATGAGATAAAGAGATAATTATCTGCCCCGCAGATGCCTCAACAAAATGGAGTTGTGGAAAGGAAGAATGGGACAATTCAAGAATTTGTTAGGACTATGATGTTGGAAGGAAATGTTCCTCATATCTACTAGAGAGAAGTTGTGAGTATTGTTGTTTACACTCTCAACCAGGTACAAGTCAAAGTTGATACCTGTAAGACTCCTTATGAGCTATGGTATGGTCATAAGCCTATTGTTAGATATTTCAAAATATTTGGGAGTAAATTATTTATCAAAAGAGATGAAGGTATAGGAATTTTTTATGCTAGGAGTGACGAAGGAATCTTTCTTGGTTATTCTACTAAAAGCAAGGCCTACTGGTGCTGCAATAAGAGATTGAGGAAAGTAGTTGAAAGTGCTAATGTCAAGGTTGATGAAGACATAGTTAGACCATCCAGAACCTATGGATATGATTCAGACGATTAGAATGGCAGTTCAGATAAAGGAAAGAAATTCCAAACTTCAAATCAAGTTTAGATCATTCTGGTGAATAAGGAAAATCAAGAGGAAGGAACTAGTGAAAGTACAGAAGTGAGATCACAAGAGCTTGAAGTTCAAGAACATCCTAAGACTCCAAGGTATGTAAGACTAAATCATTCAAAAGATCATATTATTGGTGACAAGAAAAAAGGTGTTCAAACTAGAAGAAGAATTGCAGAAGAATACTATTTGATTTCAAAGACTGAGCCTAACAGTGTCAATGGAGCATGCAAAGATGAAAATTGGGTGGAAGCAATGAAAGAGGAACTACTGCAAATTGTGAAGAATAATACATGGATTTTGTTCCTAGACCTAAGGACAAAAATGTAATTGGAACTAAATGGGTCTTTTAGAACAAACTGAATGAGCAAGGTGACATTGTTAGAAACTATTGTCAAATAAATTTTGCACCCTTGCTAAGCTATCAACTATAGAGAATTATTGACACATGGGAACACTTCGAGGTTGTGGATGACCTAGGAATGAAGTGGACCTCCAGATTATGGGCTGGTTCCCCTTAAGATATCTTGAGAAAACTAAAGAATGACAAGGAAAAGAGTAAGAGGGATGTACTCGAAATTAAAACCTATCACTAACAGGTGATACACCAAAGATAAACATATGACAATACTATAGAAAACTCACAGAAAATCTCAATAGAGCTAAACAATCTCATAATACAAAGATTTATGTTTATAAAAAAGAGTCTATGTAAGGTTCTGACTGTTCTAATGCTTAGCACAAGGAAAACAAAGATGTTTTCACAGATATAAAAGCAATAGAAAGAGATCACTAACATAAACTAGCTTTATGACATAATATCCTTTGCATCTAGTACTGAAGGAATCTGATAAAATAAAGGATCACATAGAATTTTATCCTACAACTCACAACCAATACTAAACAACAAAAACTGTGAAGGAAATGACTTTCTATTGATCAAATAAGGAGTGTATGTATTACAGATCTATATTATTCATGAAAATGAGTTACAAAGTCTGAATAATGCTCTTTCAGCAATCTCCTAACCAAGAACTGCTTTACAAAAAAGGAAAAAATGCCATACATACCAAAGAGTGTCGGCCCCTGCCTTAGGGTTTACAAAAATGAGTCGGTGTCTGGACACATCGGCCCTAGAAGTGCTTGGAATGAAGTTAATGCGGCATTCAATGTGCATCCCCTGCTTGCATTGGTGAAAGCTCGCTCCCAAGCATGGCCTTCAGATCTTTTTGGAACAACCGCATTAACTTGCAGCCCTCGTGTCCACTCTCGGGACTTCGTCAGTCACCTTGAATGCTCTACGACATGGTCATTAATGCTGCTCCACTTTCTCCAGCCAACGCTCTAGCTGTTATCATGACTCACGACCTCCTCTTCTTCGGCATTCTTCTCACTCCAGATCTTTCTTCAAATCGACCATCTTTGAGGGGAAACATTAGATTTACCTGCTAGATTCAAGCATCATTACTGACTGATCACCTCCGATCCCAGAGTAGACCGATGTCATTATACTCTGTCGATCACGTTCATAGGGGGAGTCGAACAGTCAAACTACTTGTGATTTTCCCTAGCACCTTCTGATTGGTTGAATTTGTGCCAGGTAGATTTCCAGGCGGTGAAAGGTCGCTTTATTAGAATCGCATGTTGGTGAGACTTTGGATGTCGGGGAGAAGTCACAACGGGCGGCTAGAGTCACACCGACATGCCTACTTCATTCAGAAAGACATACGACAATCGGAAAGACCTCATGGCGTGCGGCCAAAGTTATATCAATCTCACAAAAAACCATTAGCAAGACCCTATCAGGTCAAGGAGACCTCATAGTGACTCCTTCAATGTTTCCCAAGCTTGGCTTCTTTCATTTCAGAAAGACCTTATGCATTATGGAAGACCTCACAGTGAAGGCAAGATGTCATGGCGAACTCAACTCATCTTGGCAAGACACCATCGGGTCGAGGAGACCTTACGACGAACTCAAAATTTCCACCAAGACCTTTTCAAAACTTTTGGGGGCAGAGCCAAGATGACACCAAAATTTGGACCGAGGGCGTAATGAGAATGGAAGCAAAGACAGAAAAATCCTGGTGGAACTAGGATCGGGACCAAATCCGCCCTTGAAACTTTCTTCAAGTTTCAGTTTCAAATTCTAACCCAGTCCCCCCCCCCCAACAACATACAAGGCATGAAGGAAAAAAGAAAAACACAAGGGAGAACAAAGAGGAGGAGACATCCACACGATATGCGGCGATTGAAGAAAAAGCTCTCTCTCTAAAAAAGAAGTGATAAGAGATGAACTAGAACTTTTGGAAGGATTCAAGGATTCGTTTAGGTCCCAATCAGTTCACAAAACAAAAAGGCGGGAATGAGGACAAGACCGTCAGGGAAAAGAAACATAATAGTGATGGGGCCGAAGGGTGAAAACAAACACTAAAACTTTCATGAAGTTTCAGAAACGGATTCCATCCGGAGCAGCCTCGACAAATAAGAAGCAGGAAAAGGCAAGGACATAAAGGGCAAAACCACCTACAACGATCAAAATGCAAAGGTTAAAAAGAAAAAAAAACTTGTAAAGCAGCGGGCAGGAGCTGGGGCTTAAGGCAAAATCGACTGGAACTTTTGGAAAAGTTCCAAGGATTTTGAACTACCATTCCGACTCGCGAAGCCGAAAAGAAAGGGCAGGAAAAACAAACAAGCCGGCCCCACGGAACTTAAGTAAGGACCAGAACCTAGAACTTTTGGAAAAGTTCCAAGTTCGGCCTCAATTCCGGTTCCAGCCCCGACAAAACAAATGAAAAAGGGCATGAAGAAAACCAAATAGAAGAGGGAAAAAACAAGGCAAAACAAAAGATGAAGACCTACCCAAAACTGAACACCTGCACGCTGGGCTCAACCCTCTTGGGAGCCACATTTAATCCATGTGCCAATTTTTTAAATATCATTTCCCCCCTGCAGCTGACAAGAAGCAAACAAGTTAGAAAATATGTAACCCTGATATAAATGTTCCTCCATTTGGTCTTCAAGAACACCTGAAAGCATGGGTTACCCTGCCTGATTGAGCCTGTAGGTGAAAAATGGGTAACATTTTTGGCGACCTTTGCTAGATGTTTTCCTGCTAAACATGGAAACCAGTAGCCTAGGCTTATCCATTGAGCATGAAGTCATTGGGAAAACTCAGAAACAGACTTGGAGCAGCCTTGTGCATGGCTGTAACTCACTTGAGACTCATAGAACATAACAGGTTGCCAAAACTTAATGAAAATAGGGGAAAACTGAGGTGAAACTATTTACCATGTTGGGATAGCTCTTAGGGAATGAAAATTGCGCCTACTCTCTAGAATTTTATTAGCTATGTACAGATTTAGGTTCATACCTCAGAAGCAACGTTTGAGGTGAATCTCATTCACTGGGATTGGTTCCAATACACCATCCAACCTAGATAGCTGGAAAGCATTATGTTGTTTCTCCTCAGTAATGATATACTGCCCAATCCAAAGTGCATCAAATTTGGAGTGCTTTTTAGGCTTGCTTTTTAATTCATCCGAGTTTAGCACTATGTCACCTTCTTGGAACACTCTGGGAGATGCCCTTTTATTGAATGACCTTTTTATTTGAGCCTGATATTGCTTAGTCCTTTTCACTGCTTTAGCTCTGAGTTCTTCAAGCTCAATTAATTGAGCTAACCTTACTATCATAGGGTCCTCCTCGATCATATCAAGTTGGTTTACCAGATCGAGGGTTGAGAGCTCAACTAAAATGGGCAGTCTTGCCTCTTTTCCATACACTAATGTATATGGAGAAAGTCCTGTAGACCTTTTTGACATAATCCTATCAGCCCACAAGGCTGATTTCAGCTTGGTGTGCTAGGATTTTTTATTGTCCTCCATAGTTCTCTTAATGATCCTTAGGAGATTCTTGTTAGTGGACTCAGCCTATCCATTGCCCTGCTGATAATAATTAGAGGATGTACTCAGATATATACCATTTTTGATAGCCCTGTCAGAAATTTCAACACTCACAAAAGCAAGGGCATTGTCTGACACAATAGAATCTGGGATACCAAATCTGGTAACTAGGTCTTCATAGAAATTCAAGACAACAGATTCATTAGCTTCTTTGAGTGCCACAACTTCAGTCCATTTTGAAAAATAATTAGTGGTTGTGAGTATCCATTTGTGGCCTACACTTAATGGCATGTTTATAACCCTAATGAAATCCAAACCCCATTTCATGAAGGGCTGATCTATTTGAATCGGTTGTAGCGGGAGGGCTGCCAGCTTCTCTTTTCCAGCAAAAATAGCACACTCTTTGCACCTTCTTACCCATGCATGAGCGTCTTTGAATAAGGTAGGCTAGTAATATCCTCCTTTCATTATTTTAAGAGCTTTGGCTCTCAGAGAAAAGTGTTCGCCAGCTGACCCTTGATGGAATTCATATAATACTCTATTGACCTGATCGACTCCAATACATCTTAAGAAGACACCATGGAAATCTCTTCTAAACAACAAACCATTTAAAAGAACATAAGGTATGGATTGCAGTCGATAATACCTTCTTCTGGATCTAGTCAGATCAGGAGGGCACTCACCAGTCAATAAAAAATGTGTCATTTCTGTAATCCAACCAATAGGAGCAGGAATAGCAGTTTGTTGTCCATCTTGGAGTGCTAAAACAGAACTTTTCTCCTTTACACCGCTGTTGCCGTCCCCAGTAAGCTGTTAGCAGAGACCTCTCCCTCTTATTAGTTTGGTAATCTTTATTTCAAGGTCATACTCCATCACCTTAGTGACCCAACCAGCTCTTCTATCACTCAAATCTTTGTTTAATAAAAATTCTTTCACACTTGGATGAGCAACCATCAGTATAATCTTGTTATTGGAAAGCATGTGCCTAAACTTCTTTAAGCTTCTTATGACAGCAAGAACATGTCTCTCTACAAAGTATACTTGAGCTCGTAATCTTTGAGTCCCTGACTGAAGAACGCCACGAGCTGTTTAGATCCTTCATCATTTCGCTGTACAAGTATGGCTGAAAATGAATCAATATTTCCATAGGCATATAAAATGAAATCTTTGGAAAAGTCAGGATTTAGAAATGTAGGTGCGGTTTCCAATGCCTCTTTTATAAGCTCAAAACTTCTTTTCCCATCCTTGGTCCAGCTGAAAGGTACATTCTTTCTCAGCATATGAGTTAGTGGACTTAATAAATCAGCAACGTCAGGGATAAACCTCCTAACAAAGTTAATCCTACCAATAAAACTCTGCAAACCTTTTTTATGTGCTGGTAAAGAAAGAGCTAAGATAGCACTTATTCTTTCAAGGTCAATAGTAATACCACATAACCAAGCAATCTTCCTTTATGAACAACAAACACACATTTTTTAGGATTAAGTGATATCCTGAATTCCCTGCATTTTTCAAAAATCTGCCTCAAATGACTCAGATGATCCTTAGCCTCCTTAGAAAAAACCGTGATATCATCAAGATAGACTAAGACTATCTTGTACATTAAACCCTGAAAGGCCATATCCATGGCCTTTTGAAAGGTTGCCCCAGCATTAGATAAACCAAAGGGCATTTTCAGATAGGCCATAGTTCCCCATTTTGTGGTGAAGGCTGTTTTGTATTGATCTTCCCTTTTTACCAATCTCTGGTTGTAACCAAAATAACCATTTAATAAGGAAAACCTTTCAGACCCTGAAACTACCTAAAGTATCTACTCTATAGAAAGCAGAGGATGACGGTCTTTTAAGGAGGCCCTATTTAAATCACGAAAATCTACATAGAGTCTTATTTCACATTTTTCTTCCTTACTAGAACTAGGTTTGAAACCCATGAGGTATGCTTAATGGGGAAAATAATGCTGCTTTCAATCAACTTATCTAGTTCCCTTTTCATCAAAGGTTCTAACTTAGGATTCAAGGGCCTCTGTTTTTGCCTAACAGGTTTGACATTAGGCTCAAGCTCAATGGTATGTTGAGCAAGCTGGGGATTAAATCCCTTTAAATCACTATATTGCCAGGCAAAGATATCATTAAATTCTTGACAAAGCTGAATAAAAACATGCTTCTCTTCAGCTGTACATACCTTGCCTAACTTAAGAAGCTTTTCTTTGAAAACTTCAACCTCTTCATAGTGATCTTGCTAAACCTGAATACTTCCCTTAGGTTTTCTAGCTTCATCATCAGTATTAAAAACGGATTCTAAAGTGACTAGGCCTTTGGGCAACTTGTTGTTTTTTAACTAGATAATCTAGTCACTGTACTGGTGCTATAGCTTTTCCTGATTGGTATGTGAGAACTCAGCTTCTTCTCTTAAAAAGCTGACAATCTGTTGGTCACTATCAAATACTTACCAGTGCATATTATTATCAGGCACAACAGGCCTAACTACAATCTTGATATGCTGATTAGTTTTATCAGTGCAAATCTCCTTTGGAATATCATGTTCAGCTCCTACAGTAGCTAATCTATCAGCATGTTTATTCTGAGTTCTAGGAATAGAAATCAGATTAAATGCATCAAATCCCTCCAAGAGGTCCCACACCCTATTCTTGTAAGACCTGAGTATATCATTTTTAACAGCATTAAGCTTTCTCACCTGATTGACAACCAACTCGCTGTCACCATAAACTTTTAGACAACTGATACCTCTCTGTCTCGCCCACTCCAAGCCTTGGACTAGAGCTTCATATTCAGCAGAATTATTAGAACAGCTAAAAAAGAACCTGAAAGCGAGATAGTACTTCTGACCTTCTGGTGATACCGGCATACATCCACCACCAGCACCTACCCTACTCCTTGAGCCATCAAAATACAGCTACCACACATCATTTTCATGCTGTTCACTATGTTGTTCCTTGTCCTTTTCAATATTAGGCATAAAAGGAGTTAGTCTCACGCATCACATAAAAACCAATGTCAACCTCCTCCAATTGCTCACCTATACCAACTTCATGAGCTTGAGGTGCCCACTCTTTAGGAAGAATATCTATTGTTCTTTCTATTTGAATCTCAGCCTCTTGAACAGTAGGCTGCTCCACTTGTACACTTGTAAATAAGTTGGCATTGATAGGAGATGGATTGTAAGGTTCGATATGAACCTTGGCTATGGGTTCTGATTTAATAGTGACTCTAGTAACATATCTAGTCCTGAACAACATGTGAGACCAATCAGAGGATAGGTAACCACCTATCTTGGCCATAAAATCCCTAGATAAACAAAGGGAAAAGTACGGGGGCAACTCAATAATGTATATATCTTGTGGTATTGCAAAATTTGGACAGGCATGTAGAGTTAAGCTCAAATTTTTAATGACCCCTACTGTGTTCACAATAGTACCATCCAATTGCACTACCCCCTTTTCTAGTGGCTCATATTCAATTCCCAACTTATCGACAATTTGTTTGGGCATAGCTGAACTACTAGCCCCTGAGTCAATCATACAATTGTGAACCAGATGATCTCCTATAATCAATGACAAATAAAAAGGAGGCGGCTTTGCCTTAGCAGCTTGTTGTTCGTTATTACCAACCGTAGTGTTAGCCAACACAACCTTCTCCTTTTCTACACTAGGCTCATCTGAGACACTTAAACCTGATAAGGCAGATTGAAGCAGATCTTTTTGACCCGGAATACTCAGAGAATCCCATATTGACATGGGTACATTAATTTTCTTCATATGCTCCAATATATTGAAAGATGTAGCAAGTTTAATTTGACCTTTGGGAGGAATAACATCACCTTTAACTGAAGGCACCTGGGTTGATAAATTAGACTGTTGCTTGCCTACTAAAGGCTGGCCCCTTGGTAGCATTCGGATCTGGTCAGCTTTTGATGAGCCAGGAGCATTCTGATGCTGGTTCGGCCCTTGTTTTGATTGAGTCTGAATTGTATTAGGTTGATGTCCCTCATCTATTTCCCTCTTCTTACTGTGTGTATTGTCTGCAATTGAAGAATCAATGTGGACCACTCCACAAAATTCTTCCCCTTGCCAGTTTAGGAATGTAGACTCATGTGTCTGTTGCTCTTGCTGGTGCACTTCAATTGCTACAGGCACACTAGACTGTATTGCTAAATTGTTCTGAACCATCAAGGCTTGGTTAAGTAGCCCATTTACATAGGTACTCTAATTATGGGGTTCACTACACAGATAGCACCATTCATAATCTTGAACTAAGTTGTTCTGGACAGGTGCAAGCTCTTTGGAAGTGCTTGCAGTGTTGGAGTCATAAGCTTGATGTGGCCTCAGGTTAGGAGAAAACTTTTGGCCTTGATTATAAGGCTGATAAGGTGGTCTATTGGTCTGATTTTGCTGGTAATTAGACTAGAATGAGGGTTGATACGACTTAAAACCTTGATTTTTCTATTTTCTTAGATTAACCATCTCATTGCCAAAGGTTGTTAGAAGGCCTTTAATCTCTTGCAATTCGTTAGACTGAACTGGAAATGCATTTAATTGACCATTAGGTTGGGTATCAGGTGTTGGAAATGCTAGTGCACTTGGAATAACAGCCAAAGGAGGCAACTGCATAGGGTTTGGAGGCTGAAAAGCATGAAATATCGGCATAGGTGGTCTTGGGGTAATTTTACCAGCCTGTATGAGGTTGTTTTAAGTTCTAACAGCTACACTATATGCTGCAGGAAGTGTATCACCTCCCATCGATTGAATCATTACAGAAATATCGCTATTTAAAGCTCTTAAATAGTATAAAAAGGCATGATTAGTAGTAGGTCTTACTGTTTGTGGGATTCTATCCCACGTCCTCTGGAAACGGTGATTGAAATCTGACATAACTTCATGTGGAGCTCTTTTGATTGTAGACAACTGTTCCACCAATGACAAGTGGTCTAATTTATCTTCAAAAAATTTGCACAACTGGCTGCCTAACTCATCCCATGTTGCTATGGAGTTGACAAGAAGGCCTCTGAACCATTGTAAGGATTTTCCTTTAAATGACGCTGCCAACAATCTGAGTGCAACATTTTATTCAATCACATGGTGAACAACACACAAGTTGGCAACATCCTTTATATGCTCTGATGGGGTGGTATGATCCTCGCCATGAAAATATGGTAGACTTTTTAAGGCAGCGACAGGAATTTCATCATGCTGAGTCAGATTCAGTGGGCTACCTTGGTTAAAAGCAACAAATGACTGATTTCTCACTACTGGAATCATTGTCACTGGGATATTCTTAGTAATAACAATAGGACCAGTAGTATGGCCTCTCATAGAAGGGTTCGACTTGGATCTTCTGAAATAAACAATTGTCTTTTGTACCTTCTGGATTTCTCTTCCCCTTCTTCTAGGCAAGGACAACTGCAAATACTCAAAAACAGACAAATTACTCCTAATCTGCACTCTTCTCATGAACAGTAATGCACTGGAACTGCTAAATCTGAGCTCAGAGTCGCCAAGTATGCTAAAACTTGTCCCTTAAAGACTGCAATTTCTGTTGCACATACCAAACAACAGTATGATAATTTTGATTTGAGACTGAAAATAGTTCTCAGTCCCACCGAGCATGCCAAAAAATTGTTGTCAAATAAAGTTTGCACCCTTGCTAAGCTATCAACTATAGCAACCTATTGACACATGGGAACACTTCGAGGTTGTGGGTGACCTGGGAATGAAGTGGACCTCCAGATTACGGGCTAGTTCCCCTTAAGATATCTTGAGAAAACTAAAGAATGGCAAGGAAAAGAGTAAGAAGGATATACTTGAATTTAAAACCTATCACTAACAGGTGATACACCAAAGATAAAAATATGACAATACTACAGAAAACTCACAGAAAATCTCAATAGAGATAAACAATCTCACAATACAGAGATTTATGTTTATAAAAATGAGTCTATGTAAGGTTCTGACTGTTCTAATGCTTAACACAAGGAAAACAAAGATGTTTTCACATATATAAATGCAATAGAAAGAGATCACTAACATAAACCAGCTTTATGACATAATATTCTTTGCATCCAGTACTGAAGGAATCTGATAAAATAAAGGATCACACAGAATTTTATCATGTAACTCACAACCAGTAACTAAAACAACAAAGAAAATATGTGAAGGAAATGACTTTCTATTGAGAAAATAAGGAGCCCCGTGGTTACGATCTATAGTATTCATGAAAAATGAGTTACAAAGTCTGAATAATGCTCTTTCAACAATCTCCTAACCAAGAAATCCTTTTAAAAAAAGGAAAAAATGCCATATATACCAAAGAGTGTTGGTCCCCGCCCTAGGGTTTTTACAAAAATATCAGTCGGCTGAAAGATCTTCCCTTAGATCTTTTTTTAAATGGAGTTACTTCTGCATTGAATGCATATCCCCGCTGTCCATGGTCGAGCCTCCCATTCCTACTTGCTTTAAATGCTCTAAAGCATTATCATTAATGTCGATGCCCCTTTACCAGTAGCAGTCCCAGCTGTCATCGTGACTCACGGTTTCCTCTTTTTCGACTTTCTTCTCACTCCAGATCTTTCTTCAAGTCGACCATCTTCGAGGAGCTACATCAGATTTACTTGCTAGATTCAAGTGCCATTACTGACTGATCACCTCCGATCCCAGAGTAGATCGATGTCGTCATGCTCTATCGATCACATTTGTAGGGGGGAGTCAAACAGTCAAACGACCCATGGTTTGTCCCTAGCTCCCTCTTATTGGTTGAATTTGTGCCACATAAGCTTTTCGGCAAATAAAGCAATATTCAAGCGATCGCATGTCGCTGAGACACCAGCCATGTCTCCTCGAGCGCGATTAGGCTTCACAATGCCACGACACACAATAACCGCCGCTAGCGACCTCATATCGAAGTTGTAAAGTTATACCGATGCATCCTTCATCGGCGTAGACAAACGCCATTCGGGCAGACATCATGCATGGCGAACCTTCCTTTCTCCCGCCAGCTCAAACCTTTTCGCTGAGACCCTCAGTCTTCAGCAAGACATTATGCCGATATCAATCCCTCTCGATGAGACTTTTTCTATTGGTGAAACCTCATGGCGATGATTCCTTCATTAGGCGAGCTCATTTCATTTTCGGGGAGACTACACCTAGTCGGCCAGATGTCACAGCGAGCTCAAATGCTTTCGATGATGCCACTTTACTTTGGAAAAAATCCACCCTGTCGGTGAGACTTTTCCCCTTCGGCCAGACCTCTTGCCGAAGGCAATATTTTTCCTCCCCATCAACAGCCTTGTGAACAATCTGTCATCGAGACCCTTGTCTGTCGGCAGGACCTTATTGTAAACAAAGGTCCCTTCCCCGATAACAATCTCTTTTCGGTAAGACCTCTCAAGGGTCGGCAAGACATTATGCCGATGGTAAACTCTCTTAACGAGACTTCCTCCGTTCGCTGAGACATCATGTCGAAGCCCTTCTTTCGCCGAAGCCACTTTACTTCTAAGTGGAGACTCACCCCATCGGGTTGGAGAGACTCATCCCGACGACAGCTGTTTCGGCCGAGACCCTCAACGTCGCCAAGACTTCATGTAGAAGCCTTCTTCTTTGGTGAGAGCTCTAGCCCTCGCTCTATGAGAGACTCTTAACCGGGCGCAGACATCTCCCTCAGATGACAATCTTTTTGGCGAGTTGGAGACCATTTGGGGAGACCTTAGGGTTGGGAAGATCCTCTCACAGCTCAAGATCTTTGGGTGAGACCTTTCAAAACTGGCAGGGGTGGGGCCAAGATGGAACCGAAACCAGGATCGGGGTCGAAGCGGGGGAAACACAAAAGAGTCGGCGGAACTAGAACAGAAACCAAATCCGGACCTGAAACTTTTCTGAAGTTTCAAGTTCGGGTTTCGTTCCAATCCTGCCCCCGACAAAAAAAAGAAAGAAGGAAGAAAGAAAAACATAAGGAAGATCTAAGAGGAGGAGACATCCCCCAACAATAGGCAGCGAAAAAGAAAAGAAAAGAAGAAAGGGCGGTACCGGGATCGGAAGCGGAACAAAAATAGGAACTAGAACTTTAGTAAAGTTCCAATGTTCAGTTTCTGTCCCAATCCCGCCTCCGGCAGAACAAAAGGAAAAAGGCCAAAGGAAAATAAAACGGAAAGGGGGAAAGTAAGGAAAAAACAAAAGGGAGGACCCCCCAACAAAAATGAACATCCGCACGCTGGGCTCAACCCTTGTGGGAGCCACATTTAATTCACGTGTCAATTTTTAAACATAATTTCCGGAGTCGCGACAAGAAGCAAACAAGTTAGAAGGTGATGTAACCTTCATGCAAATGTTCCTTCAATTGGCCTTCATGAACACTCTAAAAACATAGTTACCTTGCCCTCGATTGAGCCCGAGGTGAAAATTGGGTAACAAGTAAGCTGCAACTTTATTGTAAGCATAATTTCCTTTTCTTGGCTCACTAACACCTAAGCTCATAAGTACATCCCATCTATAGAAGGAACATACATGTATCCCATGTTGCACCATGAGTCCCATTATTTTCCAAATCCACCAGGTCTACCTATGATGACAAGTGTTGGCATCAATTACATGGACAAATATAATAGTATGCACTATAATTGAGCCAGATTTACACAAGTACACTGATATTGATTCACACATGCCTAGTGACCAACTAGAAACAAGAGTAGATGTGACACCACTACATTCATCTTACAATACCTAGTTCACCAATACTTACCATTTTAGTGCATCCCATTCAAAAAAATAATGACGATGCATTTCATGCTACATTGTGGGTCCCATTTTTTTTCCTAGTTCTTTTCAATAGTTGTGATAATGAGAAAACATTTCATACTTCTTGTAATTATCACTACATAAGCTACAAGCATAACAACACACATCACTTAAGGCTAGTAATAAGGTTTCTGCAACTCCTTAATGATCTATGTCATTATATATTATTCCCAAATCTTATAGAATAGATTAATATAAAAGATCTTTATAAAAATAAATAAATATTCTTGATCAATCAAATAATCATTCCATTATTTGATTTCATAGATTTATTGATGATAGTGAAATAATTGAGTCAATCATTGAAGTTCTTTTAAAGTTCGTCATTATCTATAAAGCATAATATGGATATTGCACAATTTCCTATTAGTACATTGAATTATTTCTACAAATATCTAGTGTGGAAACTTAATTCAACATTTTATTAGTAAATAGGGGGTTTCAAGTTCATGCACAAGTACTTACACATTTATTCTAATATATAAATACCAATACTAATTTCTTGATATAGGTAGATCTAGGCATTCATCACCTGTATACTACTAGTGAAAGTCTACCTAAGCCTTATAAAATTGGATAGTTCTTGGCAACACTCACCTACATGTTATTGGTAAAATTTAGCTAACCTATGATACAGTCGAATACTTATTTTGGTAGATCACACTCCTTGACTCCTATCATGTTGGAGCAACAATAAGATTATGTATAAGTGGGTCATAGGTTTTACAACTTTTTTGATCACCTCAAGACAATTGGGACAAGCTATGTTAAGAGAATAAATATCTTCTTATACCCTCATAGAGTACCTTTCTCAACCCTAGTTGTGATGCCAAGAAGTCAACTTTTGTATCTATCTCAATTCAATATTATGACATTCAAAATTACCAGAACATCAATCTAAAACATAATACTTGAATGGTTTGTACCTTGGCTAATAAATCAAGTTACACTACCTCAAAGGGATCCATTACACTATATACTAGTCCTATAGGTCTTGGTGTTAGAATTGTGAAAAACACGAGCCACAAGATCAAACAATGAACAAAGACACCTTCCACACAAGAGATATACAAACAATATATGCAATATTCCTCAACAAGAAAAAGCTACAAAAGAACCTCAAGAATCTTCAAGGAAAACAAAAGTCCTCAAAGGTTGAGATTTCAAGAGATCGAAAGAGTAAATCTCCAGAGAGATAATATAATGAGGGTTGAGTGTTATATAGGAGAAACCCTAAATGGTAAATGGATTAGATTAGGAAAAGTGTCAACATCACATGCAATGAGATAGAATGATCTAATAATAACTCACTTCAGTTAACATAGAAATGCACTTAGTTAACTTAATAATTAACTCCTAAGTTTAGCTTAAGTGCATGAGAATAAATTAGACTGATAATCAATTAAAGATAAAATAATTAACTAATGCATGATTACTCTAACACTACCCCTTAATATGAACTTAGGGAGAAGCTAAAAACATTAAAAAGAGGAATGCATGATGGGTCTCGATAAACAAGGCCTAGTGAGGTACCCATGTACAAACACAAGATCTCTCAAAATTGGAGAAAAGGAGAAAACCACAGTGGGAGAAGAGTCCTCTTCAAAAGAGAGAAAGGTGAATGAAGGACTAAAAAATCCTCCAAATCAAGGTGTGAAGGATTGAGAAGCCTCCAATGAAAATAATGTCCCAAAAAGGAGGAATATGTAGAACATCGTTGAAGCACAAAGAAGTTGTAGACAACTGTCAAATGATGACTGATATAGTGTTGAAATGAAGAACCTCCAAAAATAGGAATGCAAGAGTGTCCATATGGTAAATGATCCATCTCATTGAAATGCATGTAATTATCCCCTGATGTACGTTGCATCTGAAAGTACATAGGAACAAGAACTAGATACGTAGATCACTCAAACCGTAAAACCAAGGAAGCATTAGCACCAACAGTAAAACCCCCCCATAATGTTGAAAAGGGAGAGCCAAGATAGGTACACTGTAACTATGTGAAACCAAGAAGAGCATGTAGGAGAAACAACCTACAAATAAAAGGGTGTGCTAACTAAGGCACGCACACATGAGGAAAGACTCACTGGGATTCACTATTGTTGTGGAAGGGACACTCACTTGACAAAGGTGTGATGGAAAGCCAAAGGAAAATATCAACCCCCCATGACACTTTATATCATAGTGTGATTACAAAAGGCACAACAAGATGTGCAAAATACTTAAAAAGTATACACTGAATGGCACTTTATCTCAGTGCATCTATAAAAGAGAA
>VDFB02116396.1:0-28461 GCA_007258455.2 Sequoia sempervirens | reverse complement strand
AAGCCTACTATTAGATACTTCAAAATATTTGGGTGTAATGCTATATCAAAAGAGATGAAGATATAGGAAAGTTTGATGCTAGAAGTGATGAAGGAATCTTTCTTGGTTATTCTACTAAAAGTAAAGCCTACCAATGCTACAATAAGAGATTAAGGAAAGTGATTGAAAGTGCTAATGTCAAGGTTGATGAGGACATAGCTAGACCATCCAGAACCTGTGGATATGATTTAGATGATTAGAATGATAGTTCAGATAAAGGAAAGAAAGTTCAAACTTCAAATCGTTCATCATTCCGTGAATCGCGAAAATCAAGAGGAAGAAAATAGTGAAAGTACATAAGTAAGATCACAAGAGCCTGAAGCTCAAGAACATCCTAAGACTCCAAGGCATGCAAGACTAAATCATTCAGAAGATTAGATTATAGGTGATAAGAACAGAGGTGTTCAAACTAAGAGAAGAATTGCAGAAGAATATTGTTTGATCTCAAAGACTGAACCTAATAGTGCCAATGAAGCATGCAAAGATGAACTTTGGGTGGAAGCAATGAAAGAAGAACTGCTGAAAATTGAGAAGAATGATACATGGATTCTTGTCCCTAGACCTAAGCACAAAAATCAACCAATTGAATCCAAATGGGTCTTTTTGGAACAAAAAGGTGAAGTTGTTAGGGGAAACAAAGCAACTAAAGCAGATTCCCAGTGTAGCGATATTCTTAGATGGAAGGAATTCGATTCCGAAGGAAACTTTGCCCTACGCTAGGACTGGGCTGTGAGACTATTTCTTGCCATGTTGCTGTAAAACTTCAAGGTTTTATCATATGGATGTCAAGTCAACATTTCAAATGGTGAACTTGAAGAAGAAGTGTATATTGAGCAACCTGATGGATTTCAATTGAATGATAAGGGAGATATGGCCTGCCAGTTGAAGAAAGCATTGTATGGACTTAAGCAAGCCCCAAGAACATGGTATGCTAGATTGGACAAGTATTTGTTGAAGCTTGGATTTAATAAAGGTATTGCTGATAGTAATTTGTATTTCAAGATTGATCATGATAAAGATTTGATTATTGAAGTCTTTGTTGATGATATCATTTTTGGAGGAGATGATAGTTTGTGCATGAAGTTTGCTGAAGAGATACAAAACAAGTTTGAGATGTCTATTATTGGAGAAATGAAATTATTTTTGGGATTGCAAATTACTCAACTAGATAGAGGGTTCTTTATATCTCAGTCCAAGTATGTGAAAGAACTGTTGAAGAAGTTTGGTATGGAAGATTCAAAGCCAGTTGGTACACCTATGGTGACCGAATGTAAGTTAACACAAGATGATGATTCTCCTAAAACAAATCAGACTAGATACAGATCCATGATTGGTGAATTGATCTATTTGACTCAAAATAGACTTGATATTATGAATGTCATATGCATTGTTGCAAGATTTTAAATTGATGCTAAGGAATCTCATGTGATAGCTATGAAGAGGATTTTTAGGTACTTGAAGGGGACAGTTGATTTTGGCCTATGGTATCCTAGAGAAGATGACCTTACTTTGAGTGCTTTAACTGATGTTGATTGGGCAGGAGATGTGAATGACAGAAAGAGTACTAGTGGTGGTGCATTTTCTTGGGAAAGAAGTTGATTTCATGGTTAAGTAAGAAGAAAATGCCATTTCTTTATCTACTACAGAGGCTGAATACATTGTTGCTGCTAACAATTATACTCAAGTATTGTGGATGAAGTAGATGTTGAAAGATATCAGAGTTGTGTATGATGAACTCTATCTCATTTTGTGATAAATTCAAGCGTAATTAACATTTCTAAGAATCTGGTGTTGCATTCAAAAACCAAGCATATATCTATCAAGTTTCACTTTTTAAGAGAGAAAGTGAGTGAAAAGGAAGTAAGATTGGAGTATGTGCCCACTAAGGAACAAATTGCAGATATCTTTACCAAGCCCTTTACTAAGGATAATTTTGAGTATCTTAGAGGAAAGCTAGGGGTGATTACTCCTCCTAATCAGAATTAAGATACATTGAATTGCATCAGTCTGTGCATTTCATAGTCATATCTTGTGATTTAGATTGATGTTGTGGTGGTTGCTACTCAGGGGGAGTAGTTAGATGTTCAGAAATGTGGTTCAGATCTTGTGTGGAGAAAGATAATATGTATCTTTGTCATTGATGTCAAAGGGGGAGAAGAGTCATGTGAAAAAATGTGAAAGGGTTAAGGAGAAAAGAGTCAAAATCTAAGGGGGAGAAAGTGCTAAGAGAAAGTTGTGTTGATGGTGTTTTTCACATCATGTGTTGCCATCAATGCCAAAGGGGGATATTTTTTGATATTTCTGATATGTGGTTGTCATTGATGTCAACACAATTCGCATTAATGTCTTTAAGGTTGTATATGTCGAGGATATTGAGAAAATTGTAATAAAATAAGTTGTAGGTTTTCGGTGGTGCAGTGGAGTTCAGTATGGTGGCTAGCTTAGTATATTCATGATAAGAGGTTGTGGATCAAAGGGTTTGTTGAAAATTACATCTAGTTTATCCACATGAATTTTTAGAGGTTCGCATGAAGATTTGATTAAGTTATGAGTATCTGTGTTTTGACAGTTGTTTGTTGCTTTAGTTGGTTCTCCTGAAAGAAGATAATATGATTCTAGTAATTTGATTTGTTGTGGATGATTCTATGGTGATTCATGATGCTTGTGGATGTTTTGAGATCGTGCTCTATCTGTGTTGTTGGTTTGCATTGATCGTTGTCCTCGCGATTGACGATTTTCTTTTGTGAGTTCATTTTTTTCATGATCATGGCCGACAGGGTGATTGTAGCATGTTGTGGATCTTTGAGGCATAATTGTTTAAGGTGTTTCATGTTCAAGGATGTTTTTTTGGGTCCTCACTATGTTGTGGCCGACATTGTTTGGTGCGTATTGATAATTGTTCATTGATTTGGGCTGAAAGTTTGTACTCATTTTATATTTTGTTGGGCTAACATGCAGTTGATGTAATCCTTAGTTGTGGATATATATGATCAATTTTTTATACCATTTGAAGCAAGTGGTGTGCAGTGTTGTGTGCGAATAATTTTCTAATATTTTGAAGGAAGAAGTAAAGTGTGAAGAAAAGTGAGCATAAGAAAATGTTTATGTGCTTAACCGGAACTGTAATCAGGCATTAGAAGATGTTATTTTCTTAGTTCAAAATATTTTGGATGTAATCTGAATGTTTCTGTAAGACAATGAGTCTTCCTTTGGGCAGTAGGCCTTTTGTATTTGAGTAGTGAGCTCTAGGAAATGTGCTTGAATGCATGTACATTCCCATTTATAATTATTTTATACTTTTAACAGAGTATAATCTTGTGGATTAACCTCCATTGTGGTTTTTCCCCTAACATGGTTTCCACATAAAAAAATCTTGGTGTTATGTGTGTTTCTGATGTGGTGACGATTTATGCTTTCATGTTTATTTATCAGGTCTGAGAATAAGTTTAATAAGTATAATTTCTGAGACAACTGATTCACCCCCCCTCGTAGTTGTCTACCCTTGTGTTGCCAACAGTTGTATCTGGATTTGGTTTTCTATTGAAGCAATAGGCTTCTCCTCCTTTTTGGTCTAATCTTTGGAATCTGGTGCTTATCACAAATATTAAATCTTCTTTTGGTTCTAGTTTAGAATAAAATTCTTGCTATTGGCAACTTTTGTAAAAGGGGTTTTGCTCTTCCTAATAGATGTGCTTCGTGTTAATGTGACTTAGAAGACTCTTTTCATCTCCTCATTTTTTGCAACTTCTCTCATGTTATTTAGGATCATATTCTCTCCCTATGGAATCTCATCCAGGTCTTCCCTAATTCCTTTAGTGATTTTTGTGTCCAATTGATAACTCCTATAGGTAATCCTTCCCTTAAACTTTTATAGTCTCTTATATCCCTCATGTGGATTGGGGCTTTTGGAAAGAGAGAAATAATAGAGTTTTCAAAGATGAGAACTTGAAAGTGGAAGGGGTACAAATTAAAATCTTAAGAGCCATCAAGGAAAACTTCTTGTCTCGATTATATGAGAATATCTCATTTAGACCTAAACTTTGTGTTTCAAGTTATAATTTAAAATCAATCATGAATTAGAATATGCTCCTTGATATTTCTATTTCATTCAAAAAAATGAAGAAATCCAAGGAGAATGTTGTAAATAGAAACCTCCTCTGATGGGTTTCAATTAAATTCAATTTTGATGGGGTGGCCAAGGGAAACCCTGGGCTAGCTACAAGTGGGAGAGTGCTAAGAGATGATAGAGGTAGGTTTATTTCAGCAATGACACCACCCTTGGATACCTAGACAAACCACTATGCTAAATTTGTGGCAACCGATAATGGACTTAGATTAGCTCATTCTCGAGGCTATAAAAAGTTTAGTTAGAAGGGGATTCCCTTAACATAATGCAATTCCTAAAGTAGGATTAAAGTCCTAGTTGGACTATTGGCACTCTCATTAGGGATTCCCTTTTCTTCTCAATACCTTTGATGAGATTATTATATATCATATATTTTGTGAGGGGAATAAGGTCATTTATGTGTTTGCAAATGTGGGGGTAAAATACCACTCACTCAAACAATGGGATAGGTATGACACCTCTCCCATCAAGGCTCAAACCACAATTAACCATGAATGCCAACATGGATATTAAGGGATGAGAGGACATTGTTATGATGAATAAAGGACTTCACACAATTTTTGTGTGCTTCTAGCTTTTTCTTCCTTTATTCTAACTAGTGGTGGTTGAGTAGATACATTTCCTATTTGATTATTTATTTTTTCGTGCATATTTACATTAACGAATAAGTGTTTGATATGCGCAACAAAATGAGTTAGGTGGAGCCCCTATCCTGTGATGGGGTCCACAGAAGTAGCAACATGTGGAAGGTGGTTGAGGAAGGGGGTTTGATTCCTTATATGGAAAATTTGCATGACCATTACCTAGAAATTACCAAAGTGTTACTCAAAGGGTGGGAGAATAAGATGTATGCATATGGTCTGGAGATGGCGATTAATAAAAATGTGATAGCTCAAGTTATTGGCCTTTCAGTTCAAGGGAGAAAATCTTTAGAGATAGGAAGGTTAACAATGAGGCTATAACTTCATTCTTCAAGGGGAAGGAAAGAAGTAATCTAGTTAAGCTCTCATTTGGGGGTTATAATTGTCTCTGTATCAAGACAATTTGGGAAGAGGTCATGGAGGTAATTATGAGGTACCTAAATCTAGATAGTAGATTTATTGTAGTTTATAATGTGTATTTTATTTTGTTCAATCATAAATCTGCTATAATATGTTGGTTTCCTTCCCATATTTTTTTGGCTTCTATTACTATGCCATTAAGGAGCACTATAAAAACCCTACATTGAGCATGAAGGGTTGATTTTGCTAATTATGGATTTTATGAAAGCCCAATCCCCTAAGATTGAATCAAAGAAATCGTTTAGTGTGATAGAATGAAAATTATGGGTATGTAGAGTCTAAAGATAAAGGTTGGTGGTAAGATGTGAAAAAAAGAGACAAAGGAAAAGAGAAGGAGAAGGTCATGGACAAGAAAACTGATAATAATCCTATGCCAAATGTGGGAAGTGGTATGGAGGATTAGAGAATTAATACTACTCCTGGTATGCCTGAGGATTTCACCTATGTTGATGCAAACAGGGAGGATATTTTGGATGTTCTAGATTTGGCTAAAGATGGGGTTACATGCCAATTCAATCAACTAAGTGGTTCTTCCTAGAAATTGATAAAATCAATGTCAAGATCGGAGCATTGCAAGAAAAGTATGATGAAAGGAGAGGTCAAGTGAGGAAAGGGACAAGAACATGTCCGGTGATAGGGAGGTTAAGTCTAGAATGGAAGAAATGGCTAAGAATATTCTTGATACAAAAAATTATTATGAGAAAAGGAATAGGGCTTGGAGGATAAGATCTATGATATTAATTAGAACTTGGAAAGAGTGGTGAAAATTAGCCATTGCACCATCTAAACCAACACGGAGGGAATTTGTATTTTAAATAAGAAATTAAAGATGAAAGAGGAGAATGTTGTTGATTCGACCTCTATAGGGAAAGGAATGAGGATCATGGTAGCAAGGATAATGGTAACTAGGTGATACTGAAGGATCAAAAGGGTTTGAGCTCTCAGACTCTAGAGGCAACAAGAAGAAAATGTTCAAAGAGGAGAAGAATGAACTACTAGGCATGTAGTGTTGGAAAATGTACTTTACATTTTCACACTATGTTTGGGTCCCTTAATTAAATGGACTTAATTAAGCCTCTAATTTTCCTAAATTTGACATTTACAATCCTAATTAATTGCAATTTCTAAAAGGGGAATTATGATTTAATTAATGTATTTATTATTTTTAACACCATGAAATGAATAGGTCCTGATTATTTAGGCCATGACTCATTTTCCCTTGGGTGAATGGGTCCACCTTAAGATCTCAAATTCAAATTTTAAACATGTTTTTGGCGGAATCTTAAGGTCCTAATTTCAATTTTAAGTGTTGGCTTGTAATGTTTAATTTTTGGGAAATTAGAAAATTACCTATAAAAGCAAGGTCTTTTTATCAATTCAAATCCTAGATTTTCAAGAGCAACTTCACAAGAGCTAATATTATTTTTAAAGGTGTTCAAGAGAAAATTTCTCAAGAATTTGTTGCAGCATTCAAGAACTCAAGCATCATGTCAAAATTTATCAAGCATCATGCATGTTTTTGGAGCTAACATTGTGATATAGGTTTCAAGTTCCAAATCAAGATTTCAAACATCAAGATTACATCATCAATCAAGCCACTTCATGGAAGATCAAGAAATTGGAGAGATCTACTAAGTTACAGTCCTTCAAGGGTTTCAAATCAAGGGTTTGGTGAGTTGCAACATAACACTTGTTCATTCATCATTCCTTTCATGTTTCATTGTTTCAATTCAAGGTTTAATTACCAAAATGGGGTTTGACCAAGGCAAACCCCCATTCACCAAAAATA
Source organism: Sequoia sempervirens (assembly GCA_007258455.2). NCBI lineage: Eukaryota > Viridiplantae > Streptophyta > Pinopsida > Cupressales > Cupressaceae > Sequoia > Sequoia sempervirens. The sequence continues at coordinate 21,446 of VDFB02116396.1, read as the reverse complement.
AACATTTTTTCCCTCTTGTGTGTTTTGCAAATCTTAGATTGAAGAAGGATTGAATATCTCTCAAAGAGAAAAATTGGAAAAGTTGTCAAAGTTGTCATCAAGCCACAAAAACTCACTTTGAGAATTTATTTCTAGACTTCTAACTATGAAATCTAGAGAATTCAAGATTATAGACATAGGACCAGAGGACCTAGAAATTGATTTCAGAAATCCCTACAAAGACCTATTCGCCCTTGGGCGAATGAGTCCCAGAGGACACTCAAAAACAACATTTTGATGACAAGTGCAATAATACTTAACCTTCTCAGATATTTCTAAAAGTGGGTTTCGTTAGATTAAAGTTGATCTTTTGATTTCATATATTACTTTGCATTTTTAGGTTTATTTACTATTTTTAGTCTTTCTCCCAAAAGTGTTATTTTAGCAGATCTTCCCTATCTTAGATCATAAGGAAAACAACAAGGTCTCCTTCAAGGTTGACTCACCTAAGGGTTGAAAGTCAACCTTGGCTTAAGGGATCTCTTTTTCCTAATGAGATAGTGGGAGATAGGTGCTTTATACCTCATTTTCCCCTTTCTATTTATAGTAAATTATTGGTGAACCCCCATTTGAATAGAAAACATCCAAATCCCACCATTTCAAGGCCTAGTGAATTTGCACAAGAAATTCTACAAGCGAGAGCTAGAAGCAGTAGAAGCCTTCAAGAAGATGAAGTAGTGCTTCTTGTTGTTTTTTTCTTTTGGTTGTTTTGTCTCTTTTTGTTGGTTAGTTGTGTTTTTCTTATTGGCAACATTTTGTTATAGGGTTTCAAGTCCCTTCAAAACCTATTCCCTTTAATCAAAAATATTTTTAAAAATATATGTTTATGTCATAACACAACTTTTTTTATAGAAATGATAAATTAATAATTTTTAAAATATAGATATGTGACATAAATATCTAGTACATGGATATTTTTCATATTTTTTGTTGCATATTTTTTTAATTAATTTTTTAAGTTAGAGTAATTATAATTTGGCATAGGTGTATGTCGTAACCCATAACTTATTTTTTATGTATCAAGATTAAATTTTTTTAGTTGAAACAATGACATAAATACGTAGGGCACAATTTTTTTAGAATTTGTTTTCTCTTTTTTTCATTTCTGAAACAAATACCTTAATGCTTGGAGGAAAACATACATTCACAAGAAATAGAAAATAAAAATTATAATAAAATTAAAAATATTCAATATTATACTTTTTGGAAACCTTATAATAAGGGATATACTTACAAAACATAATTTGTAAATGACTTTATTTGATCCTTCAAAAGGTAAAGAAAAGTGGTTTTTTGTCAACATTTTGATAGGTGCGAAGGAGACTCCATCGTGGTTATGATGTAATACTATAGGGATTCTATTCAAGGAGATTTGGCTGAAGGGGTTATTATCTAACCCTCTTCAATTAAATCCCTTTAGATGGAACTCCTCAAGGATTAAATCATTAGATTTTATAAAAAAATATGTGATTTCAGGAAAAAATTAGGATGTCCCAAAAGTGTGACTCATTATTTTAGGATCACATTAGAAAAAAAGCTAATCATGATGATACATATAAGATCAAGTAAGAAGTGATAAGTAAATGATTAACCTAGTGGTAAATGTAAACAAATAATAAGTTATGCAAGAAAATAACAATAGGCTATGAAGATGTTAAAGTCATGATGTGAACTACATTATATAGTGTGGATTTGAAAACTAGAAACTAACTAGAAACAACATTTAGACCTAAAAAAAAAACTAAAAAATATTGAGTTTTGAGTGATGCAATATTTTTCAACCATAGTGATGCTCGAACATGAGATATCCTAGGGAAAAAATATTGAGCATGGTGCTCAAAATCAAGGAATTGAAAGAGATTGTGGTGGACAAACCAATTGAACCACTTCATCCTCATAAATCCATGTGTCAACATCTAGTACTTTTCCATTCTATTAAATTTAGTATTATTTATGTTCTTTGTTCCTAATCCTTCTACCCAAAGACTCATTTAGAATTAAATTTCTATCTTATCGCTAGTAATATTTAATACTTAGTGTCTCCAATTTTATTCTTGTGACCTAATGATATATCTTTTTGTTCATCTTCAACCCCAAGATAATCATAGAAATAAAATATGTTTAACATTATTGAGATATCCAAACCCTTGAGTGATTCAATATCATAATAATTCTTTAAAATTCTATGCAACACTCTATAAGGGCCAATATTATTTAATTTGAACTTGTTAGATGTTCCCTTAAAGAACCTTTAGTAATATTATTTAATTTTAAATTGGTATATGTTCCCTTAAAGAATCTGTATTTCCTTAGATGCACCATGATTAGCTCACCCTTTGAGAACTTCTCTCTTTTATTATCTTTTTCATTTTTATTATAGTTATTATTTCTTATCTCTAATTTTTTCCCCACTTCTACATGCATCACCTTCATTTTATGCGTAAAATACTCTACATATGTAGTAATGTGCTCTCCATTAGTCACCTTAGAAAAATATTCAACATACTCTTGAGATAACCCATACATAATAATTTTGGTTTCTTATAAGTAGACTAGGTTACTAAATAAGTTATAACCAATAGTTATCTTAAAATTGGCTTCAAATTTTTGTTCAAGAATACCAATTGAGATTGTGTGTTAAAAAATAAATAAAAAACTGAACATGATTGACTTAGTATAAAGTTTTTCAAACAAACACTCGGTATGCACAACACTCAATCAAGAAGAGACAACAACAATCCTAGATTATTAAATAAAGGTATATCAATCCTTGTGGGACCATAGAAATGATGTCTACTAAGTGATGGATAACAATGTAATTCAAAGTCATGCAACACTTATGCATCCCTTACCTTGGATGGAAAATCCTTATCAAAGTTTAACTATATCTCCCCACCATGAAATCATATTGTAACTTCTCAAGCTTGACTGATATTTGATGCACCACAAGGAATATGGTTGATGGTCTTAAACTAGGCTGCATAAGGTTTTTAAGGGAATCCTTGAAATACCACAAGGGTACATGAGGCCTAATCCATGAATATGAAAGTGAACAATGCAAAATAGCTTGGAGTAGAAGTTGACCTTCCATTCCCCTTCACTTTCCCAAGGTATATATTTCTTTGGGGCTTAGCTCAAATGAAAAAATTCCCTTCCATGAGGCATTCCTTTTGATTCATCCCCCACTTTTTATACTCAATTGAAATTATGGCCATCCCCTCGATAATGAAATCCAAGGCTAGTTCCCTAAAAGTAAATTTGGAAAATGGTATTTATTTTTATCCTCAAGTTCACCCAAAGAATGAGAGGAAAGCATACACAAAATACCACTTTGGGGCTAAAAGACACGAGTAAATTTTAAGCCCAAAACCTAAATGTGAAAGTTACTTTCAACCTAATTGTTTCAATGTAATCAAAAAAAAAAAAGAATACACAACACTTAGAAATACAAATTTATATATTCAAGCCTTAAAAATACATCCTACAAAAGCACCAAGACAGTAGTTTAAAGCATGGAAGTCTTCATCAAACGAAAAGTGCTACATTTAAATACTAGCTATAAAATAGAAAATAAGTTAGTATAATAGAAAAATAAACACCATAAATATATTGGTAATGATTTCTAATGATTTTAAAAAATCATTGAATACAAATTTCGTATGCAAAATTTTTTGATGCTTGAAGTTTGAAACTAAAAGGCTAACTGTAAATTATTATACCTAGTTTCTGGAGGAAAATTTGAGAATAATACCTAGTCCACTACATAATCTCTAAGTTGGATTTCCAATGCCTATAAAATTATGAAAATCCAATACATAATAAATAAGTTATGAACATTTGAGTAGAATATTTTTTTAGAGAACTCAATAATGTAGGACAAGGCTTAGGCCCCCTTTTTTCCAACACCTGGTTGGACAAGTGACTGTGGCTAGGTGTTGGGGTGATAAGGGGCCTAGGCACTAGTTTTTAACCCTTTTAGATTGGGAGGAACCAATGACGTAATGGGCACACAACCAAGGCCCAAGACCTAGGAAAGATATTGGTCTTACATATCACAAGGAGCTAAGAAAATGGTGTGTTTTCTCACCAACCAAGTGCTTTACTTGGTGACTACCTTATTCTTAGTGACCAAGTGGTTTAGTTTTCTTTACACTTGCCTCATCAACTTCACCCATGACTAGACTTAGCGAACTTGAATTTCAAACCCATATGGTGTGTTTACTAACCCATATAAAACATTTTTTTTATATGAAACCATTTGACCCTATATTGTAGATTTAAACCAAGAACCAAAATTATTAACCCATAAATATCTATACACATGATTATTTTCCATCATTTATTTTTTACATAATATATACATGAATATTCGTAGAATGTGATATACAGATGAATATGTGAGTATATCCATGCATATATGTCCATAGGTATATATGTATTTCTATGTATTTTCCCTAGCTAGATCACATGTGTAGTGAATATAAGTGACACTCTTGATGTGTATACATTATGAATTGAGAAAAATTATATATGCCTATTGTACCTTTGTATATATTAAAAACCAATGTGTAAATTACAAATAATATATATTTATCACAAAATCATGTGTATACATCAAAATCTGAAAACTCACTAAAATTTATTGTGTATATTCAAACCTAGCTTTGCAAAGTATGGCATAGCCTATACAATATGAACTGTATATGTGTATGTATCTTATACAATGGAAATTTATGCACTCTCCTAAAAAGTTTCATTTTTCCTACAACCAAAATATACAATGTAATATTTCAAAATTTATATCTTAGTTGATTTTGTGCACAATCATAACCTCTATTTTATTCCCAATATCATGATGAATTCACGACAATAGTTTTATTTTCACCTCCAATGAAAACTCATAAAATTGTCAAAGCTCAAAAACCATCTCTATTTGTCTTATGTATTCAATTTTTCTCTTTGTACATGTTCCTTGAGTTCATTTCACTTTTCATATCACATTTTATTCATCCTTATGGATCAGCAAGGGCTAGCATAATGATGGCTTATTGGGAAAAGGTGTATGTTTAGAATGAGGATATTTTTAACCCACTATAGTTTAAGGAAAAAAGGAATTAAATACATTAACACATTGTCCCAAATCAATTTAATATTAGGGCATGTGTTTAATTTATATCTTGGCAAGTAATGTCATAATTTCAAGGTGTCTTTTCAAATCAATATTTAAATGTTTGGTACAAAGATTCAAACACAATAAAGAAAGAGAAAATCTCCAAAATTATCCAAAGGTCTATAAGAAGGGAATTGAATTGTACTAAAATGAAAATTTCTACAATTCCCTTCTATTCCAATCAAGGTTTATAAAAGGAAAGAAAGTTATCCAGTCAGTAATATGTAGGGTGTTCAATATCATTTTAAGCCTCCTAATGATGTCATACTAAGTCGTTTAATCATTATGGACGAGAAATCCAATCTTAGTCTCAATTCCTATCTCTATCAAATCGTCCATGGCCTAAGAAATACAATCTTCAATGGACCTCCTAATAATTCTACATATATTTTTTATGCATTTAAGGATTTAGGTGACTATTCAAAACTCATCCAATTTCACAATCCTAGAGATCTTTTTTGAAGTCACTATGTGAGAGCCTTAACTATTCCTACTAATATTGCTTCTAAAATCTTACCCATTTTAAGAATACCCTCAACTCTTATAATCCTCCTAAAGCAAAGTGGAACTCAAATATTAGCCTTAACTCAATAGCTAATTTTTCAAACAAAATCATTTTTATTTTAATTCCTCTACATCAAGTAGATCCCCAAAATTTAAATTACCAAAATGTAAATGATTCTACAAAAGACCAAGTTAATGTCATACTCTCTGATACCAACATCACAATTATCCAACTACTTAGGTTGTGGTAAACCAAAAAAAGGGCAGGAAGAACATGCAAGCTTCATAAAATCCTTATTAGTTTCCTTCATTAATTATTTGAAGTGATTAACCAATTATAAAAACTCACCACCAAATTGGTTGGCCACATGAATTACTTGACCTAGCATTGCGAGCTTGTAAATGTTATTGAATCTAAAAGTAGGTATAATCAATAAAACCCAATTCAATAACAAATGACTACATCAATGTGAGTGTGTGCATAAATAACAAAGTAAATTAAATTGAACTATTTTACCTCCAAAAATATGAGTAACCTTACTCCATTATATGTGATGAAAATGTTGTAAAAAATAATGTGTGGATTGCTCTTAGCTTAACAAAACCTTGATAACAAAATGGATGCAGAGATGGATTGATTTCTCATAATTTTTGGAGAAGATAGAGATTCGTGGAGTGATTGAATGGCTAAATGATGGGTGTTTTCTAAATTTCATAGATATCTGATCAATAGTGTAGGATGATTTAGGAGATGAATGGATGAGATTGGTTGAGAGATCATGATGAACGTGTAAATGGCATGTGTCAAGATGAAGGGCTAAAATATGGAGTTAAGTGGTTGCGTGGATGAGTGAAGTGAGAGTAAGTGAGAGTGAAAAGAAGTTGTTTTTTAGCCAACTCGCTAAATTATGAAATAGAAGAATATAACATAATTAATTCATGTACATGAGATTAAGATATATTTAAGAAATAAATAAAATATTGATTTTATTTATTTTTAGAAGAATTTAAAGATAGAAAAGTTAAATAATTTGTTTAATTTTAGAGGAGATATTAGCTAATTAAATAAATAAAATTATTTAATTATGTTGTATGAGAGGAATGCATATTAAATAATTAAAAATTATTTAATCAATGTGGATAGAGGAAAATAGTAAATTTTATTAAATAATTAAAATTATTTAATTTGTGTGAATGAGGAAAGTTGAAGAAATAATTAAATAACTAAAATTATTTAATTTGTGTGAATGAGGAAAGTTGAAGAAACAATTAAATAACTAAAATTATTTAATTATAGTGGGTGGAAGAAAATGATAAATTAATTAAATAATTTAATTAGAAATATTTAATCAATATTGATGATGGAGAATGATGAAATAACTAAATAACTAAAAATTATTTAATTAAAGAGGATAATATGTTAGCTTAAATAAATAATTAAAATTATTTAATTAATAATGATAGATAGATTGATAATAAATGATGATGAGGAGATGATGATGTTTTAGATGAAATGTGTTAGTCATTTTTAAGTTTCTATATTTTTCCCCTCTTTGAGATAATGTGTCCATTACGTTGTTTCAAAGACATGTTGCTAGTGTGAAGAATTTAGGTGATGGTGTGTCTCGACATGCCCCAATGGACCAAGGGATGGAGGTTGATTTCCCCATTGAGAGATCAATAGAAAAAAAAATTCAAATCAAACTCTCAATAGGTAAAAATGGTAGGTTTAATGGAATAGAAGTCAAAAAACGAGATCAGATGGCTAAAGAACAAGATTGGAGGGATAGGGGATGAATAAAATAAATTGGGGGAAGGGTAGGGATGATGAATTAGGGTTTTGGTGGCTATATATAAGAATGGGAGGGTCATTTTCACCTCATTTTTACTCTCATAATTATAGATTTTTAGAGAATCTAGAGTTATCAAAGTGTGAAGGAGTTGTTGAGATGGTAGATAATTCAAGGAACGGCCACAATATAGAACGTGTTTGTCAATACCAACAACTAGTTGGTGTGCCTATGGTGGTATGCATCTAACCCTGATGTCCTTAGATCTAGGTTTAGGTGCAATAAATGCTAGGAAAAGTAGGTCAATTAGATGTGCCAATGTATGGAGTTGCACCATTGAAACTCACTTTGGCATATTTGAAACCTAAAATGATGCATTGATGCAGTTTAGCACATTTGAAAATGAATTGGCACATTTGATTTTTGATGTATCATATGATGCATAGGGTCACATTTTATTAGCACATCTAATAGGTACATTAGCACATTTGATAAAATGTGCCACATCTAATGGAAGAATGTCACATTTAATATAATGTGTAGCATTTGATAGTTATTATGGTGTAATCCCACAATGATGAGTCTCACTTTTTGGTCAAAGTAGGACATTGAAATCAACATTTTTAACTAAATCTTCACTTTTTGAGACCTATAGAAACTAAACCGTTAAGAATTTGAAGATGACACGAACTATATTTTTTTTAATTTTTTTGAAATAAATTGTCAATTTTTTTATGTAACTTTTAATAACTTATTTTTTATAGCAAACAATATTTTTAAAAAGTAACGTTTATGTTGTAATGCATAACTTTTTTTCTAGAAAGGATAAAATTCTAATTTTAAAAAATATAGATTTGTAATATCAATATCTAATGCATAGATTTTTTTATAATTTTTTGTTGCATTTGTTTAATCAATTTTGAAGTCAAGGTAATTATAATTTGGACATAGGTGTCTGTTATAACACGACTTATTTTTTTGGAACAAGGACATCAATACCTAGTGCATAGATACTTTTTAGATTTTTTTCTAGTATTTTATTATTCTTTCACATCTATAGAATGTAAAGAACTTGATGTTGGGTGAAAAACCTATGTTCAATAAAAATTAGAAAATGAATACAATAAAATGAAAATATATTAAAATTATACTTGTTGGAAAGCTCATTTCGAGGACTCCAATCTTGCAAAATATCTTATCAAGTTAATTGCATTTGAAGGTCCAACCTGAGGTTTCAAATTGAAATTTCCAAGAAAAATTTGAATCAGACACTAAAAGTGTCTAGCTAAGGTCCTTCGAACAAAGGTACGTTTGATCGAAGATATTTCCTTCGTTTGAATGTACCTTCAAATGAAGATATTTTGGGGTTGCCAAAATAATATAAATTATTCATTCCAAAGGACCTTCGAATGAAGGTCCACCATTAAAATAATATTAAAAAATTTCAAACGAAGGATAATTTTAGCTAACTTTTTGAAATTAAATATTTATTCAAATTGAATATATACATAAGGTCAATTTTTGTGTTTTAATATACACAACTAGCCAGGCTCTAATACCACTTGTAAGGAAAGTAGAGGTGCGGAAACACTTTCCTAACGTCAAATCCACAAGGAAGAATGCAATGCAGGGCTTTTAATTTTCAAATTACAATCTAATTAAGATGCACATGAAATATTTGCATAAACAAAGAAGACACTCAAAGACAACTGAACAACAGATTTATGTGGGAAACCCTTTCAAGAAAAAACCCACCACACCAAGCTGAATCACTTTGTATTACAGTAACAAAAACATTACATACAATTCAGAGATCCAGCTCTCTGGTTATTTTTCTGTAGCTTTATTCACTGTTCATCAGTTATAGACAAATGCTCTCTCAACAAATCGAATAACTCAACGTATATCCAAATCAGAATCGATCTACTTTAAATCTTATTCACATTCTGATTTTGTCTTCAGTACATCCTTATCCGCCATTGCCAATCATAGACAGTTTCCTTTCGAGCAGATGATTTTTCCTTGCATGCAGTTTTTCCAGCGTTGCAACTGTTACAAAAAACAACCGTCATCAGTTTGAAAGAACTGCTTCCTTTGATTGGTCCAGCAGGATGCCACACAGGATGATTACACGTCAACGACGTTCACACTTTGTTGGCATATCGGTGAGACACTCACAGTGTCTCCCCAATGCCACAAAGTTTCTCTATCGATATCGGCTTTAAGTCTCTAGCAGTCGGCAAGACAACAAAGAAGTTATACCGAAACCATCGATGTCCATTTTGTTCCTATTGGCAAAGGTTTCCCTTATCGGTGAGACTCATATCGAATGAACAAGTCATAGTGATCAGACATTCCATCGGCAAGACATTTTGTTCTCACCAAGACTTCATGTCAAGTTCACAAGTCACGACGAGGAGATTTCCATTCGGCGTGACATTCACTTTTCGGAGAGACTCATATCGAAGTCTTTAGTCACAGCGATGAGTTAGTCCATTCGGCAAGACATACCGATCTTGCCAAGACTTTCTGCCGACAACCTTATGTTACTCCGAAGCCTTTCACCTATCGGAAAGACCCCATGGTTTCAGTGAGACGTCATACCGAAACAAAGCTTCCACTGAAAGTCACACTGTTGCCAAGACTTGTGTCTATCGCCATGACCTTTCTCCAAGCTCCCTAAGTCTTACCGAAGACTTACTGTCAGCAAGACTCAAGACTTTTTCCAAGACTTCTCAGCGAAGTCTTTTGTCACCGCGAAGACCACATGACATCTCCCATCGGCATGACCTAACTAAGTCGCCAGGACTTCCCAGCGAAGTCTTTTGTTACCGCAAAGAACTCTCATCAGTGTGACCAAGCTGCATCGTTGAGACATCTCCCTACGACCTGAGTTAGCCCGATAAGATCACATTGTCACCTGAAGAAATCCATTCACCAAAAGGTCATGCCGAAAGCATAAAGTCACAACGATAGACTTTGTCGGCAAGACTTCAACCCTGTCACAGTGATAGGATCATTTCAAGAGCTTTAGAACTGTTAGTCGCCCAGACATGAACAATGTCACAGCGACTTTTACCCTTTAGGAGTTCCATGTTAGTGAGGATTGAGGCACATATTCCAACAAGCTCCCACTTGATGAAGATCTTACTGACACCTCCAAAGCATAAACAAACTACTGAAAAACATGGGCCACGAGGCCCATCGAACTGGCACACCACCTGAACTTGTCTGTGCTCATAGGCTTCGTCAATGCATCTGCAACATTCTCTAGAGTATCCACTTTCTCCAAGGAGACCTTCCCATCCTCCACCATATCTCGTACAAAATGATATCAGTACATCTATATGTTTCGTCCTGCATGGAAAGGATTCTTTGCCAAACATATAGCACTCTGGCTGTCACAGTAGATAGTAATCTTTTCTGCATCAAAGCCAATGTTAGAACAAAAATGTTTTAACTAGATTGCTTCTTTATAGGCATGTGTGGCTGCCATGTATTCTGCCTCTATAGTAGACAAAGCGACTACATGCCGCTTGCTCATCCAACTCACTGCACCACCATTCATCATGAAAATATATCCACTGGTGGATCTTCTTCTGTCAATGTCCCCTTCCCAATCAGAGTCCACATAACCTCGAATACTGAGAGTTCTCTGTGATTCAACCAAGTTACCATGGTAACAACAAAGCATAGTTCTGAAGTGCCCTTTAGATATCTAAACACTCTCTTCACAACATCTCAATGTGTTCTTCTAGGATTAGCCATAAACCGACTAAGAACTCCCACTGCTTAAAATGTCCGCCTTTGTATAGACTATCGTGATACATAAGATCGCTAACCGTGACTTGCATATGCTAATAATCGTCATGTCCCTCCATCTCGGTATAATATTTTGACAATCTCAATGATAGCTTGCCCTCGTAATCGAACAACTAGTTGTTTTGCACTCAATCATACAAAAATATCTCTAGAACAGTCATGCGATATAATACTCTACCACCGTGTAAGAGCCAAAGTTTTCATTCTTTTTGTCCCTCGGGTTATTACCATTCCCAGAATATACCTTGCTGCACCAAGATCTTTCATTTTGAACTGTGCAGACAACTGGGACTTAAGATCGGAAATCATTAGCTTATTATTGCCTATAAATAGCATATCATCAACATATAGTGCAATAATAAGAATTTGATGACTTTCAGCTTTGTAATACACACAGTGATCACATTTTGATCTTACAAATCCCAAAGACAAGACAAACGTGTCAAACTTTTGGTACCACATTCTAGGAGACTGTTTTAAACCATACAGAGATTTCTTCAACTTGCAAACCAGCCTTTCCTTACCTTTTACCACAAAGTGCTCCGGCTGGGACATATAAATTTCTTCTTCAAGATCACCATGAAGAAACATTGTTTTCACATCCATCTGTTCAATCTCTAAATCATATGTTGATGCAAGTGACAAAAGAAATCTAATAAATGTCAGCTTAGCTACAGGAGAAAAGATTTCTCCATAGTTAATTCCCTCTACCTGGGAATAACCTTTTGCAACCAGCCTTGCTTTATATTTTTCTACACTGCCATCCAGACCAATTTTCTTTTTGAATATTCGTTTGCAACCTACAAATTTCCTGCCTTTAGGCAATGGAACCAAACTCCAGGTGTCATTCTTTTCTAATGATGCCATTTCTTCATTCATGGCTTCCAACCAAGAGTTTGAATCAGACATTTTAAATACCTCTTTCACAGTCCTAGGTTCATCAGTGCTAGAAATTAAAGCATAGGCACAAGTAGACTCTATTAAAGAAAATCCATACCTTTCAGGTTGCTTTCTTTCACGAGTTGACCTCCTCACAGGCTGAGGCTGAGGTGGTTCTTCATCATCTTCATAACTTTCATAACTACTTGAGCTCTCCTCAGTATCAGGTACATTTTGATTTTTCAATTCCTCTTTATCTGGTGTTTGAGGAATTGCTGCTACATCCTTTTCATTTTCTGATTTCTTCTCTGACTGCAGATCCAATGTAGAAGGTTTCAACTCATGATAACACTTCTGCTGTACAAAACCTTCTCAGTCTCAGGATTCCAAAGCTTGTATCCTTTTATTCCAGCACTATAGCCAATAAAAATACACTTCACAGCTTTTTTTCCAACTTAGATCTTTTTTCAAATGGCACATATGCATATGCCTCACAGCCAAAGACACGAATATGTCTCAGAGAGGGCTTCTTTCCATACCATGCTTCCAGCTGCATTCCCAACAAGAGCAGAGTTAGGAGAAGATTTACCATGTAACATGCTGTACTGCACCACTCCAGCCCAAACTTCTCATCTAGTTTTTCAAAGACTACTTCAAAGATACTTTGTGCTCTCTCCATCACTGTACTATTGAACCTTTCAGCAACTCCATTTTGTTGTGGAGTGTAAGGTGTAGTCTTATGTCTTTTAATCCCATGATCCTGTATACAAGCATCTTCGGACCATTTGAACAAACTCACCACCATTATCAATCCTTAAACATTTTATTTTTCTTCCAGTCTGATTTTCTACAAGGTTCTTAAATTCCTTAAACCGGCTGAACACTTCTGATTTACTTTTCAAAAAATAAACAAATGCTCTTCTCGAATAATCATCAATGAACGATACATAATACCTTGAATTAGACAAAGAAGGAACATTCACTGGACCAAAAACATCATAATCAATGTAATCAAGTAAACCAGAAGATTTGTGAGGACTCGAATAAAATGAAATACTTGCACATTTCTTCTATATATATGCAATGTTCGCAAAAATCAAACTCAAGGTTACGATCTTCAAGCCCTTCTACTAGGTTTTTGTTTTTAAAGGTTTTTAAACCTTTCTCACCAATGTGGCCAAGCCTATGATGCCAGAGCATAGTCTTTTCTACTGGAAGTTTAACCTCCATGGCATTTACTCCATCAGGAACGTTTTCCTTCTTTTCTCCATGGGTAGCCTTAAGTGACTTCGCAGAGACACTATTGCATTGAATAGCTTATGCATCTAGCTTGTACAAGGTACCAATTTGAGCACCCCTAGCTAGCACCCATAGAGCCTCTAGTCATCTTGCGTACTTATTTCCATAGAATGTGTGACATGCACTGAGCATCATTCAAATTTTACTTACGTAGTACCTCGAGCCGCACTGCATATGTGTATCATTGATCATTGATTCCCTTCTACTCTTCCATCGTGGAATTGAATTCCTCGACTTTCCATGACCAACAACAATTTCCAAAGATGAATCACTTGCTAAGTACACCTTTCCACCATTGTATTCTTCATACTTCGTGAACCAATCTCTATGAGATGTCATATGGAAAGATGTTCCAGAATCAATCAGCCAGACATCATCCGATGCCCATGTAGCCAAAGCTGCAATGAAGGCGTCTGCATCACTCTGAGAAGAATCATTTCCAGAAGAGTTCTTCTTCTTTTTCTCCTCCTTGCAATCCCTTCAGACATGACCAGGTTGCCCACAATTCCAACACTTCACCTTGGACTTCTTGCCAGGAGACTTTGATCTCCCTTCTGATTTCGATCTGGACTTCTTGTCCTTCTTCTTGCCTTTCTCCTTTGGTCTACCTCTGACAGCCAGAGCCTCCTTTTCCATCTCAGAAGATTTTCTTCTCATCTCTTCTAATAATAGAGAAGCAACAATATCTTCCATCTTGAAAGTGGATTTCGTACTCCCAATAGCCATCACTAGATGATCCCAAGAATCTGGCAAAGAACACAACAACAGCATGCAACGATTTTCATCTTCTATCTTCACGCCAACAGATGTTAACTAAGCAATCAACATGTTGAAAGCATTTAAGTGATCAGCAACAGATCCTCCTTCCTGCATTCTCAAAGAATACAACTTCTTCCTCAAGAATAGCTTGTTCACCAAGGACTTGCCCTGATAAATGGATGCCAGTCTTTTCCACAAGGAAGAGGTAGTCTTTTCTTCATGCACGTTCAGAAGAAAAAAATCTGGCAAACAAAGCCTTATCAGCCCTTTATACTTTCTATCTGCCAAGTCACAATCCTCTTGCTTCATGCCTTGAGGCATTATTCCAGACACAACAGTCCAAAGATCTCGGTCTACTAATAGATCTTCCATTTTGAGTTTTCACAGCTCAAAATTGCTTCCATTGAATTTCTCTATATCCATCCTTCCGAATGTGCTTGCTATCTTAATTTTTAATTAAACTATCAGACCTCTACAAAACTCCCACTGAAAAGGATTGACACAAAAAACCCAACCCACTCACAAGGACAACACAACTGGCCAGGCTCTGATACCACTTGTAAGGAAAGCAGAGGTGCGGAAACACTTTCCTAACGTCAAATCCATAGGGAAGAATGCAATGAAGGGATTTTAATTTTCAAATTACAATCTAATTAAGATACACATGAAATATTTGCAGAAATAGAGAAGACATTTAAAGACAACTGAACAACAGATTTACGTGGGAAACCCTTTCGAGAAAAAACCCACCACACCAAGTTGAATCACTTTGTATTACAGTAACAAAAACATTACATACAATTCAGAGATCCAGCTTTCTAGTTATTTTTCTATAGCTTTATTCAATGTTCATCAGTTATAGACAAATGCTCTCTCAACAACTCAAACAACTCAACGTATATCTAAATCAGAATCGATCTACTTTAAATCTTATTCACATTATGATTTTGTCTTCAGTGCATCCTTATCCGCCATTTCCAATCATAGATAGTTTCCTTTCGAGTAGATGATTTTTCTTTGCATGCAATTTTTCCAGCATTGCAACTGTTACAAAAAACAATCGTCATCAATTTGAAAGAACTGCTTCCTCTGATTGGTCCAGCAGGATGCCACATAGGATTATTACACGGTCAACAGCGTTCACACTTTGTTGGCATATCAGTGAGACACTCACAGTGTCTCCCTGATGCCACAAAGTTTCTCTATCGATATTGGCTTTAAGTCTCTAGCAGTCGGAAAGACAACAAAGAAGTTATACTGAAACCATCGATGTCCATTTTGTTCCTATCGGCAAAGGTTTCCCTTATCGGTGAGACTCATATCGATTGCACAAGTCATAGCGATCAGACATTCCATCGGCAAGACATTTTTTTCTCACTAAGACTTCATGTCGAGTTCACAAGTCACACCAATGAGATTTCCATTTGGCATGACATTCGCTTTTCGGAGAGACTCATATCGAAGTCTTTAGTCACAGTGATGAGTTAGTCCATTCAGCAAGACATATCGATCTCGCCAAGACTTTTTGCTGACAACCTTATGTTACTCTAAAGCATTTCACCTATCAGCAAGACCCCACGGTTTCGGTGAGGCGTCATACCGAAACAAAGCTTCCACCAAAAGTCACACTGTCGCCAAGACTTGTGTCTATCGCCGTGACCTTTCTCCGAGTTCCCTAAGTCTTACCGAAGACTTACTGTCGGCAAGACTCAAGACTTTCGCCAAGACTTCTCAGCAAAGTATTTTGTCACCGTGAAGACCATGTGACATCTCCCATCGGCGTGACCTAACCAAGTCGCCAGGACTTCCTAGTGAAGTCTTTTGTTACCGTGAAGAACTCCCGTCAGTGTGACCAAGCTGCATCGTTGAGACATTTCCCCGCGACCTGAGTTAGCCCGATAAGATCACACTATCGCTCAAAGAAATCCATTTGCCAAAAGGTCATGCCGAAAACACAAAGTCATAGCGATAGACTTTGTCGGCAAGACTTCAACCCTGTCACAGCGATATGATCATTTCAAGAGCTTCAGAACTGTTAGTTGCCCAGACATGAACAATGCCACAGCGACTTTTCCCTTCAGGAGTTCCATGTCAATAAGGATTGAGGCACATATTCCAACACTTAAATCTTATGTTTTCCATGGGCATGCTAAATGTCTAGATCTCATTTTTAGATATAGTTTTATCCCTCAAATCACCCTCACAAGTAAATTGTAATCTAAAAAATATTATCTGATATAAAAAAATTAAGGATTTTATAAGTCTTGTTTCTATAACTTACTTCTTTTGAAACCTTTTCATACCTCTAAATTTTGAAAGGAACAGTAAAATAAAATAACTAGAAAGTACTAATCCAAGAGAAATTTTTTGAAGGAAAAAATTACCATTCAAAATGAGAACTAAGAGAAATCACACCAACATCCAAGAGGAGACACAAGATTTTGTAAGGGGGAAAAAGCAAAGAAAAAAACCCCAATATTATGAAGATGGCATAAAGTCTAAGAATATTACAATGAGATAAAGAGAGAAATCTCAAGCGTAGAATGCTTCATCTGAAGGATAGAAGCACCTTAAATAAATAGAGGTGAGAAAGTAGTTGCATAAGTAACTCCCATGTCTATGAATGACACCTTTCATCTTGTGTGTGTGCAAGGTGTCAAGATCCTCATAAGGAGGAGGCTATATCTAATCCTTAATATTCTTCCAAAAAGGAATTATAAAAATGAGTCATCCTCACACATGTGTGAGGCTACTCAAATAAGACAAAAGACATAGGGATTCCTTTGAAATATTCCTATAAGTAATTAAATAAAAATAATAATAAAGAATCTTCCCTTAAGTACAGATTAAATTCTAACATTCCCTGTTAAGCTTTACTTGGGGAGTTTATATCAAACCCTTCAATGGGTTGTAAATCCTAGATTTTTACAATGATAGAGAAATTTATCTTTACAAAGAGGTTTGGT
Source organism: Sequoia sempervirens (assembly GCA_007258455.2). Classification (NCBI taxonomy): domain Eukaryota; kingdom Viridiplantae; phylum Streptophyta; class Pinopsida; order Cupressales; family Cupressaceae; genus Sequoia; species Sequoia sempervirens. Next base: position 4,218 of record VDFB02116396.1, on the reverse strand, counting down.
GAGAATAAATGCAACTTGATCTTCACCTTTACAATACAAAAGAGAAATTTGTTTGTCTTCAAATTTTTCTATAATGAAGTGATGTTGAAGTGCAATGTGTTTGGTCCTTGCATGAAATATTGGATTCTTTTCCAAAGAAATGACACTTTAATTATCACAATATAAGGGTGTAGGATCCTTTTGAGGTAGACCCAAGTCTTCAAGTAGTCTTCTCAACCATAGTGCTTCTTTGGATGCATTGGTAAAACCTTTATATTTTCTTATGTAGAGAAAAGAGGAGTATATTTTTGCTTCTTACTATTCCATAAGATTGCATACGATCCAACAAAGAAACAATAATCACAAGTGGATCTCCCATGATTGGGATTACCTCCTAAATATGAATTAGTATAACCTTTTAAAGAAAATTTACAATTTTCATCATAAAATACCAAGATTAAGAGTACTTTTAACATATCTTAAAATTATTTTTGCAACTTTAAAATGATTTTGTTGTGTTTTATACATATATCTAAAAAACTAAACCAACACTATAAGAGATATTAGGTCTAGTAAGAGTTAATTAATTTAAACTACCAACTAATTGCCTATATAAAGTATGATAAAAAAATGGAGTTTCTATATCAACCATTAATTTAGTTCCTAATTCACAAAGAGTAGAAACACAATTTCCATCATTCATTTCAAATTTATCTAAGAGATCTTGAGCATATTTATGTTGACAAAGGAAAATACCTTTGAGTGTTTGCCAGATTTGCATACCCAAAAAAATAATGTAATAAGCCTAAATCAGTTGTTTGAAATTGATTATTGAGTTTAGACTTAATGTCACAAATCAAAGTGATAATCAAATAATCAACATATAAAATAATGATCACAATATCATTTTCACTATGTTTAATCTATAATTTTGGATCATTCTTACTTGTAATGAAACCTTCAAATGTAAAGAAAACATTAAAATTTTAGAATACCATTCTCTAGAAGATTGTTTTAAACCATAAATTGATTTATTTAATTTACAAACAAGGTGTTCATTACCTTCCTTAATAAAACCAAAAGGTTGAGAGATATAATTTTTTAATGTAAATCACCATTTAAGGATGAACTTTTAACATCCATATGATGAAATGGCCGATGCATATGAGAAGCTAAAGAAGGAACTAATTTAATGGTTGAAATTTTAGCCACTGGATAAAAGGTTTCATTATAATATAGGCCTTCCACTTAGCTACTTATGGATGTCTTATTAATGATATAAGTAGCAGAAAACATTACTTCAGCCCAAAATTTATCAGACATATTTTTGCATATAGCATACATCTAGCCATTTTAAATGTAGGTTTATGCAGAAGCCTTCAATTGTGTGTGGTGTAAAGAGGTACATGAATCAGTGGATCATCATTTTTCCACTTGTCCAGTGGCACAAGAGATTTGGGCTTTCATAATGGGGAAATTGAATGTATCTTTTCTGTTGCCTAAGTCATTATGGGATTTATTTACCAATTGGACAATTTTGTATAAATCATCCCTCTTTGCATGCATTTGGATAGTGACACCTGTAGACACCTAAAAATGACTTAGGCCTGCAAGCTTCATTTTTACCACTTTCGTCCTAGCATAATTAAGCTATTTAATTATGTCCTTGGTCCACATTCGACTATTGATTAAATAATTCATAATTATTTAATTAATTCATGTCATTTGTTCCTCCTTGATTATTAAATAAATAAATATTATTTATTTATTTAATACATCACTAATTATCTAAAGTCTTCCTTTGATTAAATAAATTTCATAATTTATTTAATTTCCCTTTACCATTTATGTCTTCTTGATTAATTAAATAAATTTTATTTATTTAATTACGTCACTAATTAAGTCCCCTTCTTCTAAAAAATTAAATAAATTCTTATTTATTTAATTCTGTCCATTTTCCACTATAATTAAATAATTCATTTAATTATTTAATTAATCATTAGCTTTTTCTCCCATTAAAATTAAATAAATTTGATTTATTTAATTTAGCCATTCTCTTGAATTTTGAATTAAAATCATTATTTAATTTCAAAATAATTCTTTTATCACATTCCTCCATAATTAAATAATATCTTTATTATTTAATTACTTGCTAGTTGCCTGGAGTAAATAAATCTTATTATTTAATTTTCTCCAGCAACCTCTTTGTCCGTGCCGGCATTATCTTCCAATTTAATTCTTGACTTTTGACTTCTCATTTATTTTCGACCGTTGATTGAATTATTTCATAATTCAATCTCCACCCTTCATCCTTACCTGTTGCCCTAATTTTGACCTAACCCTAATGCACACAGCAATATTCAATCTTAAGCATTGATCTTAGGGTTCCTGTCATCTTTTCATCCTGGCCACACGTTCAAAATTGCAATTTTTATAAAAGGGCAATTTTGACCTCATTTGTCTCTCTCTCAGTCTTTAGCTCTCATAGTTCATTTTGACTTCTTGCATTCTAGTTTATGTCAATTTGCTGTCAACTTAGGTCATAGTCATTAACAGTCATAGCCATTTTAGCTCATTGTAGGGTTATTTATATTTTCTGCAAATCCTTCAACACTTGCATAGGGCTTAGTCTTTGGTCATAGTTGCTCATAAATCTGAGGGCATTGTTTGTTTATCTGCAAGCTAGGAGGTGTAACAGAGGTTAATCATGGAAGGTGGAGACATAGGGTAACACTATCCCTTTTGTCTTCACCTCACTTCCATTGTACTTTGTTATTTTCATAGGATTTTCTGTTATTGTGCTAACCCACTTTAATAATAAATTTTAGGATTTTCCCTTGATTACATTGGTGAACCCGACGTTGTTAGTTCGGCTTTTCGTACGTTTTTCTTTTTGTTGTTTTCTGTTGTTTTGCAGGTACAGGTACGGATCGCCGCAACCTTTTTAAAAACAGTGTGACGCATCAAATGCGTCGCGACGCATACGACAACATTAGAGCCGCAATCGCACTGTCACAGCGCAACTGACGAACAGGACGACGCATCCGCTAGTCCTGAGCCGCATCTGATACCCCGAAAGCCGCATTCGAAAATCGCGCCGCAATCGTTTGGTATATCATTTTTTTGTTTTCTTTCAAGTTTGCGGTTTTATTTTTGCATTTCGGGTTGTCCAATCTTAGGTTTTTCTGTTTTCTGTCTTTTTCCTGCATATTGAACAATATTAGGTTTTCTGTCACTAATCATTTCCCGTAGTGGCTTTCTGTTTTGGGTAGAATTTTTTGTTGTCTTCTATTGTTTTGCAGAATACTGGTACACATCGCCGCAACCGTCGCAACGCATCTGCTCACATAAACGACGCAACCGCATTGACAGACCGCAACTGAGAATTACAGAGCCGCATCTGACAATTCGAGCCGCATTCGCAGAACAAAACGACGCAATTGACAAACCGAGCCGCATCTGTCTGGTAATACCGAGCCGCATCTGTCTGGTAAATTTTTCTGTCAGTTTTTAGGTTTTAATTACCGAATTTCAGTTTTTTGTTTCTGTTTTCTGGTTCTCTGTTTTCTGTCTTTTTCTGTGTTAGCTTTTCCTGCATGTTAACCAGGTTAGATATTTTGTGTTACTAATAGTTTCTTGCAGCGTGTGGCGATCATTTTCCGTGTGTCCAAGACCATCACATCCAAAACTACTAACTCATTGTTTGCAGATTCGCATGTCAAAGAAGGAGAGAACAAAACAGTGTGTTTGTTTATTTCTAGCTTAGCAAACTTTGAATTTGGTGCTTTTAAAAAGAATCATGTCTTTCATGCTTGAGTGTGCTTGTGGAGTGGTAGGTGAGTATGCTATCACTTGGTGAAAACCTTATGATCAGAAAACCAGACCCATTCTTTTTTGTTAATTTACCCTTCACGATTCGGTATATCGAAGTATCCTCTCCCCTTGCGCATTCGTGCGATCCTGGGTGTAAGAGAAACGGTTACCGACTCTAGAACTTGGGCCTGTTCTGGTGGGAAAAAGTACTCACCCCAGGATGACTCAGACCAGTAGCACCCTGACACCGAGGGACTTCCAGTCGGTATAGAAAAGTGGGTTCTTGGGGAAAGCCCAAGAATCACGAGCGTGGTTCCGACGAGATGGATCCGAAAGGGGACTCTCGCCGCATGGATCACGCCCCACGAACGGAATGCCCGAATTAAACACCTCTTGTCTTAGTGTCCAACCGCTCTATTGGCCGTT
>VDFB02116395.1:0-11543 GCA_007258455.2 Sequoia sempervirens | reverse complement strand
AAAACAAAATAAAAAATAGAAAATCTTTGTAATCAAATTTTAATTTTTTTGTTTTGGAAATTTAAAACTTTCATATATAAAAATGTAAGGGACCGATTGGGGTCAGATCCCGAACAAGCAAAGTATTATAAAATGTTTTTAGAAAAGTGATAGTTCTAAACCCGATCCAGTGAAGTAAAATATAAAATGTTTTTTTCTCAGAATTGGACAAAAACTTGGAACCGAGAGAAAAATAAAGGTTCCACTTCTGCAGAGGACCCGATCCTGCTCCTAAGAATCTCCTGATCCTATACAATTGAATTTTAAACTTCTCATAAAGGAGAGAACTTGGCACCAAAATGGAAATTTCCATATTCCAGATTAGATCTAATTCTTGATCTTGACACAGTATGCAAAAATGGTGAGGGCATAGACAATGCAAGTGAACCATTGAACAATATGTAAACATAATTCAAAAGGGGGCATAGATAGATCTACTGAAGGGTTTCAAAAACTCTAAAGTGAATGCAATCCTCCTCGCCTAGGCCGAATAGTGGAAGAATAGGGGTTATGTGTGAATCATTCGATGAGGAAGTTATGAAGAAAATGTGGTCACTGTTCTCATGGGATGCCATAATTTTTGGATATGCACCAAATGGAAAGGATGAAAATGCTTGTCAAAGCCTTCAAACAAGAGCTTGATAGTGCATAGACATACCCATGCAATATGGAACCATTGATGAGGTTTGAGAAACCTTTAAGAAAATGCAACTACCATGGGTGTTGTGATGGAAATGCAATCAACATGTGGAAAACCCAAATTCTATCTTTACTAGCACTCTCCCATGCTCATTGCCCTAGGTAAACATGAAACCAAAGTGAGGAGGAATAATGATGGCATGTGAACTGTCAGATAGGGCACCTCGTAGAGATATTAACGCAAGTAATGCCAAGATTGTAGGATGTGTTTAAAAAGTCTTTTGAATGGAAACTTCCAAGAAAATATTGATTGGCGGGTGTAAAGTTGAATATACTATTGTTTGCATCTTTTATGTCAATGCAAAATGGAGAACCATAGACAATTTATACAAACCTTTTGAAAAATGCTTTGATGAAGATACTATTCCTTTAATGCCATGATTTTAGGAAAGCATTTTTTTTCAAGAAGATGGAATGAAATGATTGTAGAATACACACAAAATGGATTTGTTGAAGATACTTTAGAAAATTCAAGCAAATGCAATTGGCTGTGTGAGAAACTATGGTGGCATAGTGAAGGCATGAGTGGTTTGATAGAATGTTGCTAAGCAAGGCAGTCTTATGGAATTCTAGGATTGCATGAAAAATGTGGAAGCAAAACAAGAAAGTGTACTCACAGTTTGACAGAATGAGATAGAATGAATGAAAATAGTGGAAATAGAGGCATGTTAAGTGAGTTTTTTGGAATAATACCTCAATAAAATGTTGAAAATGGACAAGACATGTAGGTTGCTGTACAAAGAAAACACATCGAAGAATTTCCTTGGTGATGCCTTATGGAATATGATGATTGCACGACTATGCACAAGTAAAATTATTGAATTGGGAATTAGAAACTTCTAAGCAAGTCAGCCAGATGAAACTAAGCTTTGTAACTTATATAGATGCCCTCATTGTTAAAAGATGTAGGACAACCGAGAGGGGGGGTGAATCAGTTGTCACAAAAATTCAAACTTAAACTTCAACACTTATCAATTCCACAACCAAACTATTCTATTATTAAGTATGTGGATGAAACAAAAATAAAAAAAAAGAAAAATCAACACAATGAACACCAAATTTTTACGTGGAAAACCCAATGAGGGAAAAACCACTGTGAGGATTAAATCACAATATAAAGTAGTTTCAAACTTAATATATAAGGCTCACTACAAAGGGCTCACTGCCCTGAAAGGACTCACTGTCTAGATACAAAAGCTCACTACTTACAAGGGAGGCTCACTACCTACAAAAAGATTCACAAAATAAAATTGGGATTTACAACAAAAATGAACTGAAAATAATGCACCTAACAAGTGTTGATATAGTTTTGGTAATGCTCAATAGACTGACTTGACACAGTTCATCATTTTTTCTCTTATTTACTTTCTCATTCACTATTGCTTCATCAATCGTACACACTCACATACCATGCATACCTCTTCTAAAACTGTTAAACACACACTTGCATATATACTTGATCTAATAGCAAACATCAATTAGGTTAGCCTAATTAGATGCACTTCTTATTCACCAAAAATACCAACTGTCAACTTCAAGTATTCACAAAATCTTCCAAAAAGAAATTCAAACATCCAACATGCTACATCAAGTTGGCATAGACCTAAGATACGTTGTGCACATATATTCGCATAGAAAAATAAATTCACCATATCACAACTAACTAAAGAAGTTGGCCAAAAATAGGCTTCAATACAAAAAGCAATCAATAGAATAATGCCAATATGTTGTACGAGCACCAAAGCACATACAAATCTAAAATTGTATACCCTCAACAACCATAGACAATTTCCCAAAACCACAAGTAGTAGCAGTCAACTGAATAGGATTGTAGACTAGAATACCAGAGAGTGTAGCTCGAATACTAGGTCAAATACTAGACCAAAATATTGGATCAAGCATTGACTTAGAATTGCAATCACAACATGGTGACATCAATGACAGCACAAAACTGTAGAGACAATCATTCTTCTTCATTTTTCCAACACTCATGACATGATGAAATGGGAGCTTTGGAAACACCATTCTATGCCAGGTAAAAGGAAATGCATACAAAATGGGAAGCCCTGGAATAAGGGTGCACATTGTTGATAGAAAAATCCCCCAAGAAATGTGGTCTAATGACATGCCATAATTGTAAACTGTTTGACAAGGCATCAATAAAACATTCAAGCGAACACAATGAAATGGCGTGATTGAAAGATCTATACAAAATGGATTTGAAAAGGCATGTGAGCTATTTAACAAATTGAATTAAAAGGGATTTCAGTTTATGGAATACAAAGAGTGGGGTATACACAAAATCAAACTTTTGATAAAGCTTCATAAAATCTCAAGCAAATGTAATGTGCACTAGTATGAAGGATGGAAAAGGTATAAACAAGTAGATGTGAGAACTATCAAAAAATTGGTCACAACAAATATTGCAGTATCTTTTATACTTGCACAGTCACAATCCTCCAAGTATCCAATGTGATTTGAAGTGTGACAACATTTTTGTGAATGAAAGACAAGGTGAAGTGAAAATTGGAGATTTTGGCATGGCAAACAATTCTTCAATAGGGCTATGCAAATACTATTATGGGAACTCCTGAATTCATGGGCCCAAAACTCTATGAAGAAGAGTACAATGAACTGGTCAATATTTTCTATTTTGGAATGTGTTTGTTGGAGATGATGACTTTTGAGTATCCATAAAAGTATTGATTGCAGTATGGGTGATTTTTTTCCTCTCCTAGCATTCAAATGGCAAAAAATAGAGGGAGTAGTGTTGGAGTATTAAGAGCTACAAGTTTATTAAAAGTAGACATGTTTAATTGAAGTAATCTAAGATTGATTAATGTTTGAAGTTAATTATCAATTAATTAATTGTATTAATCAACTAATGTGTATTTCTTATTTATAGGTGTCTTTTCATGGATTGTAGTGGATCATAATGAAGATGAGCTTGCAAATCTAGTATGCAAAGGGGATATTTTTCAAAAAGATCATCAACTATTAGTGAAATGAATGCCTTATGGTGGGCCCACTTGAATTTATTTTTGGAAAAGGATGCTATTTCAAATCATGCAAAGAAGTAACTCAAAGTTGAAACTAAAAGTTGCAATTGTGGACTGGTGTCAAACTGGAGAATGGAGTTTCAATTGAAACTAACTAAATTCAATTGAGGTCAAGTAAAGTTGAAATAGAAAGTTTCCTTGGTGGAGAAACTATATGCATGAGAAAAGCTGCAGCTTTTGATGAGCTGTTTTGGAGGAAATTATGCAGTTAATGGGTTATAAATTGTCAAATCAAGCTCATTTGAAAGGGTGATATTTTTAGGAAATCAGTTGGACAATTTAGTTAGAAGTTTTTCAATAGTTTAGGAGTAGGATAGTGTTGGAGTTAAAATTACTCTAGAGGGGGTGAATCGTTATAACATATTTGACAAATTTTTACAAATTCAAAAACTATAGCATTGATCTGATCTCAATATACTTTGATTAATGCATTCACAAGTTGAATGTAATCATTCATAAAAAAAATTGAGAAAGATAATACCCAAATAGAGAATTGAAATAATCAACAACATAGTAAAGCAAAGGGAACTTAGAAGAACAAGAAGACTCCAGATTTTTCTGAGTGGAAAACCCTCGTGGGGTATAAAAAGAACTCCCTAAATGCCTTCCTGGCTTAATCTTTTAAACAAAAGTTCACAATGCCTTATAGGCTGATTTTTAAGCACCCACTCAAGGAGCACTAGCCCCTCATTTTGAGACACCCATCTCAAAGAGTACCAACCCCTCAAAATATGTTTTGAACAATAATAGTAACTCAGACATTTTCTCTATTTTCAGTTAAGCACGTATCTTTCTGCAGAGTTCATTCATACATTTCCATACAGACAAGGAATGATACCCTCAGAATTACAAATTCAACAACTCTTACAATTTTCAACAACACTGTGATTTATTTATTTCAAGTATGCTCATTGTGAAGAAATCTTCAAAAACATTTTTCAATCTCGATCTTCCTCGATTCTCTTGCTAATTTCTTGAATATAAAGTCAATAATTACTGCATTCATAGATGATGATTAAAAATCAATAGTAACATCTTCTATCCAAAGAGTTGCAAATCATCCTATTAAAACAAAATGCAACTGATCAAAGAGGAAATCAATGAATATGCTATCATGTAATGGTTCCGATTTGATGCCAATCCATGATGATGACCACAGAGTTTTGAGTATGTGTAAGTATTCACTGAGACAACAATATAGTTCTGCTGAAGGCAATTAAATTTCCAGACAATCCCTTTAGATATCACTTTCGCCAAGAGCCATCAGAGTCAAGAAGAACACATAACGAATACATCATGTCTCATCGATAGGCTTCCTTACAATATTATTCATTCACTGTCACTATGACATCTTGCTTTCGGGGAGATGCTTTGTAGATTTCGCTATGTTTCACCAAAATACTTTATCCCTTATAAGTCATTGTAACATAATGGTTCTCTCACCGATACATCCTTCTGTTTGTCGCTGTGACACAACAGAGTCGAGGAAAAGTCATAACTAATCTATAATGTTACACCAAGAGCCAAGAGTTATTTTATTTCGAATCGTTGAGACTCAGTGAAGTTGGAAAGACCTCTCGTAGAGCATTCAGTGTCTTACTGAAAGACCACATGATTAATCCTATCGCTGTGACAAATCACTTTTGGGGAGACCTCATATAGACTTCATAATGTTTCGCTGAGAGTCACTTTGATACACATTGTCGCCATGACAATTCAAAACCTATGTCAAAGGCCTTTGCCATTTCCAAGTCGCCAAGACAGTACATAGTCGGTGAGACACTATATAGACTACCCCTTGTTTTTCTGAAACATCTGGCTGTCACCCTTGATCACTAAGATAGAATCAATCTCAATAATCGATGGAACTTCATGCTAAAACCCCCGTGGTGATGTCATTGTAACATAACATTATCTGTGAGACATTTTGTAGATCGCTTCAGCCATAATCAAACACCGAGATGTGTCCTTCATCCACCTTCGCCAAGACAATGTGTAGTCGGGGTGACATCTCATAGAGCATCCTGTGTCTTATCGAAAGCTCACATTTTCATTCCTATCGCCATGACATAACGCTTTCGGGGAGACCTCATAGAGATATCTTCGTTATACCGAAACACCCTGAATTCACCTCAGATCGCCAAGAGAGAACAAATCTCAGACCGATAAAGTCCTTTTGAATTCCATCGGTGAGACATATCAAAGTCGGGGAGACCTCTTGTAGAGCACACCATGTCTTTCCGAAAGTCTTCATCCACTTGTGTGTCACTGAGACAAGACAAACCTTTCGTCAAAAGCCCCTCATTAGACTTAGTTTCCAAGACTTGACGGGTTCACTGAGACTCTACAACGAAACTCATGAGTCTTACCAAAATGTTTTATCCATTCATCCGATGTCGCTGAGACAATCCAGATCTTATGCCGATGAAGTCTCTTTATGTTTCATCAATGAGACCGAAGGTCACTCGCCGAGACCTCTCGCCGAAAACCCTAGCTCTTATCGAAGAGACTACCTTTATGTTTTCAGTTGGTGTAACAAATCAAATTCCCCAAGACCATTCTTCGATGCACATGAGTCATACCGAAATGCTTTATCCACTCTGATTTTCTAAGACATTACAAACCTCTTGCCGAAAGCCTTCCACAAGCATTAGTTGGTGAGACCAAGTGAAATCGCCAAGACCTCAGCCTGATACCGCTCAGTTTGGCCAAAGTTCTCTCAAAGAGTTGTTCGGTGAGACTCCTCCCGAAAAATAGATAAAACCTTTTGAGCATGAGTTAGTAAGACAAGAAGGACTTGCTAAGACGTTATATTGATAGCCACAACTCACGCCGATATACTTCCACATGCACTTGTCAGGGAGACATTACCTTTTCGCTGGGATGCTAAACTGAATACTCCAAGTCTGGCCGAAGTGAATCCCATATGTGATGTCGGCGAGACAAAACCACTTTGCCAAGACCTATTCCGAAAACCGTGACTCTTGCCGATACACATCCATTTTAATCTCCGATCGGTGTGACATACCAATATCGCTGAGACCATATACCGATGGAATAAAATATGCCGATAGAGAATACTTTTTTGTCGCCGAAACCAAAGACAAGTCTTGTCGAAATAACCTTTCTTGAGCCGGTCGCCAAGACAATGCTAATGTTACGCTGAAAGCAGCCTGTATGTTAAATTCAATCGCCATGACATCTGAAATGTCTTACCGAATAGGCAACTCAGACATTTCAAAGTGGATCAGGAAGACCTTGCCATTTTAACTCCGATATGAGTAAGCTTGAAAGAGAAACAACCAAAGCCTGTGATATGCAAGGAGAACCATTCTGACAAAGAAACCATCTTTCAAACTCTGTCAGTCAAAGATGTAGCATTCATAACTTGAACCAGAAAACTCATCACCATGAAATTGAACCATAACAACTAACTTTCTGTAATAGCCAAGAGACATCAAAGAAGTGCCATAATAAATCATAAAGATCCAAACTGAGACTGATCATCAAAGAGAACCAACTGAAAGGGATTTTGACATGAAGGACAAACTATATGATCACTATTGAGATCCAACAAGCTCCCACTTTGTCCTTGATGGAAAAACACAAATGACTCTCCCCCTTTTTGCCTCAATGACAAAGGATAGAGGAGAAGAATGTGCAATGCGTGAAAACACAACTAAGAAGCCAACCAAGTACCATAAGAACCGGCCGCAAATAGAGCAATAGTGCAACAAACATATTGTATAACTTCTCATACTTTAAATGCATAGAAATTATCAGAGAAATCAACAGTAACAACCCGTGCAATAACTCCCACTTCAAAATCAGAAACTTAAAAACATCATGCATATAATCTATCTTCAAGGCAGCATACCAAAGCTCTCTCCTTTTGTTTCTACCAAAACATGAATTCAAGCAGCTTTCATTTATATAACTTGCACTCACTTTCACACACAACACTCAATTTCAAAGTTCAAAAATAAGTCCTAGCCATACATGATGAGGTTAATACTACCAATCACCTTCCTTCATTGAAACACAAATAACAGAGCATATCCCATGAACATACACAGTTCTCAAGACTGTTGTAGCAACCTACTTAGATCACTGTACCATACTCAGAAGACCAAAACACTCAATTCCTTCATAACATCTTGCAAAAGACATTGTAAGTATCTTCATTCAGCACACAATCTTAACTCAGCTTCTTCATGCAACATCGAATAATATCATCACAGAAATAATTCATAACATCAAACATGTTTTTCAATCACTGTTCTCCAATGATAATTCCATCGACATCCCTTAAAAAACAAAGGCTTTCTTAACTTTAATATGTTGAGGAACTCACCTATATATCTCCACACCGCTCAAAGATGTCATAAGGACATACCATTATTTCCAAAGCCCAAGCATCCAAAAAGTTCATTTAAGAACAAAGTGCACTGTCATTCCAAAACCTTCTGAAAACTGTCAACCACTAGACCAAGCAAAAACATTCCTTAATGTAGATATTTATCCATTACCTTTCAAATCAGATGATTACCTTTGTCAGAAATAACAAAAGGTTAAGGAATTTAAGCCATTTCTCTTCCTTCTAAATCACCAAAAGAAAATACAAGATGTCATACCTCATTCTAGACTCCATAGGGGTAAAACATATTACCATAATAGACTCCCCCTGAGTCTTTGCTTCTTCTCAAGACATGGAAGGAAACTCTTGTGCAAGGAGTGCACAAGGAGTTTTCTCAGAAGCATCTTTATTGCTCTTCTTGTCATCTTGATTGCTCTTTCTTCTCCACACCAATGAAGAATTTTTCACTTGTTTGCTTGAAGTACCTGTCTTTCTATTGAATCTGCATTGTTGTACTTTATGTCCAATGTTGTTACATCTGAAACAAATGACTTTGTGATTATTCTGAGAAATAGAGGACTTCCTACAGACTTTTCCAGCATTGTTCCCTACATTATCCTCACTTGTATTTATTCTACAGTCTCTTCTCAAGTGACCAAAATTGTTACAGTTGTAACACACCACATCCTTATTTCTAGGGACATTAGAATGATTCTTATTTGACCATCTTATGCAATCAATTGCCTTATGACCATAGTCATTACAAACATAACAATATCCTTGGAAAGAATGATTATACTTGAAAGAATGATCATGCCAAGGATTTGAAGATCTAAAGACATTTTTCCTTTCTCTATGAATACCTTTAGATTGTCTTCTAGTGTCAATGTTATCCTTTGATGCAACAATACTGTAACCAAGATCAACCTTCATTCTTGGTGTTTGCTTGGCTGTAAACTTCTTTCCATCTGAAGTAGTAAACACTGTTTCATGTTTAGATTTGTTTGTAGAGCTTTGTCCAACCTAATATCCCACTCCTGTAGGATCTTTAGAATGCTTTTTCCTGCCCAACATCTCATTCAATATATTAGTACTATGATCAAATTTCTGAATTTTACCAGATTGAGCATTGATACATTCAAGCTCTTTTCTTAAAGCAACTACTTCTTCTTCAAGTTTTAGACAAACAATATTTTTAATCTCCAAATCAGAACTCACAACATCTGCAATCCTCTTATATTCTTCAATTTCAATTTTCTGACTTATAATCATATGGTCCTTAAGAGTTAGTTCTTTTAACAAGAAATCATTATCTGAACATTTCTTTAAAGAATCAATCTCATTTTCTAGTTTATTACACAATTCATCCTTGTCTTTTAACTTGACTTCCAAACTCTCTTTTTGTTGAAGCTGTCTTGTTAAAAACTAGTTTTCTTTTCTAAGGTGCTTAATAGTACCTAAGGCACATAGGAGTTCACCTTCCAAATCAACCTCACTTTCTGGTTCATCATATTCCAGTTCAGAGTTAACTTCATCCAAAGATTGATCTACATTTACACAAGTTTCTTGATCATCTAAATATTCATTAATGATCTCCCTGGACTTCTTTTCAAAATTATAAAGGTTTACACCTTCTTCACTCTCAGATGATTCAAAACTTATTTCAGTATCAAAAGATATGTCCTCTTGTAACTCACTATTCTGATTCATTTCAGTCAACTTGTCCCAAACTTCCTTAGCACTGCTGTAATGAATGACTTTTGTAATGAGTTCATTTGGAAAGTTATTAAGAATAGCATTTATAGCTCTGGTATTGAATTCAAGAGCTTTCATCTCCTCAAGAGAGGAAGGAGATGTTGCAGATGTAGTACAACCCTTTTCTACTGCTTCCCACACTTCAGATCCTAAAGAATGTAAGTATGTTTCCATTCTATGTTTCCATATAATAAAGTTTGTTCCTTCGAACTGAGGAGTTCCAGATCTAGGATATTCTACCATTTCAGAGCTACTGTTTATGAATTCTTCCTCTTTAATCCTTATACTAGATTCAGGTTGAACATGATGAACAACATTTTTTTGAGAACACCTTTTTCCCTTATTCCTTCTGTTCTTTCCCATATTAACCAAAGTACTCCAAGAAACTAGGAACAATCCTAGGTTGTTTAGACCTAACAGAGGACCCTACACTCTGATACCAAATGTTGGAGTTAAAATAACACTGAGAGGAGGGGGTGAATCAGTGTTATAACATATTTGACCAATTTTTACAAATTCAAAAACTATAGCACTGATCTGATCTCAATATACTCTGATTAATGCATTCATGAATTGAATGTAATCATTCATAAATAGAATTGAGAAAGATAATACCCAAACAGTGAACTGAAATAATCAACAATACAGTAAAGCAAAGGGAACTCAGAAGAACAAGAAGACTCCAGATTTTACCGAGTGGAAAACCCTCCTGGGGTATAAAAACCACTCACTAAATGCCTTCCTAGCTTAATCTTTTAAACAAAAGTTCACAATGCCTTATAGGCTGATTTTTGAGCACCCATTCAAGGAGCACTAGCCCCTCATTTTGAGACACCCATCTCAAGGAGTACCAACCCCTCAAATTATGTTTTGAACAATAATAGTGACTCAGAGGATTTCTCTGTTTTCAGTTAAGCACATATCTTTCTGCAGAGTTCATTCATACATTTCCATACAGATAAGGAATGATACTCTTAGAATTACAAAATCAACAACCCTTACAGTTTTCAACATAGGTATTTAATTACATTTCAAGTATGTTGGTTGTGAAGAAATCTTCAAAACGTTTTTCACCAGATCTTTAGATTCTCTTGCTGATTTTTGAATATAAAGCTGAATACTGATAGTCTGTCGATGATGATTAAAAATCAATAGTAACGCTTATCTAGAGAGCTGCAAATCATCCATTAAAACAAAAACGCAACTGCTCAAAGAGGAAACTCAATGAATATGCTGCCATGTAATGGTTCTGAGATTCGATTCAATCAATGATGATGACCACAGAGTTTGGAGTCTTCGTAACTATTCGCTAAGACAACAATATAGTTTTGCCGAAGGCAATTAAATCGCCAGACAATCCCTTTAGCTATCGCTTTCGCCAAGACCCATCAGTGTCGGGAAGAACATATAATGAATAAATCATGTCTCATTGATAGGCTTCCTTAGAGTATTATTCATTCACTGTCACTGTAGCCTAAAGGTTCTCTCACCGAAAGCATCCTTCTATCTATCGCGATGACATCCTACTGTCGGGGAAACGCTTTGTATATTTCTCTGTGTTTCACCGAAAGACTTTATCCCTTATAAGTCGCTGTAACATAATGGTTCTCTCACCGATACATCCTTCAGTTTGT
>VDFB02116394.1:0-18336 GCA_007258455.2 Sequoia sempervirens | reverse complement strand
TGCCTGAATGCATGTGCATTCCCATTATTCATATACTTTTAATAGGGTATAATATTGTGCATTGACCTCCACCATGGTTTTTCCCCTAACAGGGTTTCCACATAAAAATATTAGTGTTCTCTATGTTTTTGATGTGTTTATTGTTCATGGTTAATTATTCATTCATCAAATCTGAGATTAAGTTAAGTAAAGATTGAAAAGTTTAATTATTTTGTGACAACTGATTCACCCCTCAGTGTCTATCCTTGTTTTGCAACCACTAACAAAGCATTCAAGTCCGCGAAGACTTTTGTGAGAACATTCTTAATAGTAAGTTGAGTTCACAAGAGCATTCAAGTGTTTTCAAGAGCATTCAAGTGTAGAATTATTCATCAATTGTTGCAACAATTCAAGATCCATCATCATGGCAAGGTTCTAATTGCA
The DNA here is from genome assembly GCA_007258455.2 of Sequoia sempervirens. Classification (NCBI taxonomy): domain Eukaryota; kingdom Viridiplantae; phylum Streptophyta; class Pinopsida; order Cupressales; family Cupressaceae; genus Sequoia; species Sequoia sempervirens. Next base: position 17,913 of record VDFB02116394.1, on the reverse strand, counting down.
TTATTTCATGTTCATGCTTTATTATCTTATTTCATCATTTAGTTTAATTACCTAAACGGGGTTTGACCAAGGAAAACCCACATTCCCTAACAATGAACAAGTTTTTCTCCCTCTCTTTGTGTGATTGTAGATCTAGGTGCTTTGAAGACTTGGAGATAATTGAAGATTAGGTTACAAACTTGTTGGAGTTGTCTCCCCATTTGCAAGGTCAAAATCTTCACTAAAAGGTCATCTACAACCCCGAAATTAGGGTGTTGGATCCGAGAACCTGGAGAAGTAGAAAGAGCATACTAAGAGGTGTAGATTAGAACTTTGAATTTGTAAAAAGGCCAAACTGGACTCATTCGCCACAAGTGGTGAATGATTCCCATTGTAGGTTCTTTTCAAAGATCTTTGCAGATTTGGATACCCATTTTCCTGAAACTTGCTCCTATACAAAAATTTAGAACTAGGACTGATTCGCCTAGAATGGCGAATGAGTCCCACTTGATAAAAAAGTTAGTAATTTCAACATTTCTAGAGTTGTTTCTAGTCTTCAACACATTTCTAGGTGCACACATTTAGTTATGTAGCTTTCTATTTTGTTCTTCTTGCATTTTTAAGTCATTTAGTTCAATTTTGCATCAAACTAGGTTTTGCATTTCATCTTACATGTCATTATCTTTTCCAAGCCCTAGCTTGGTGGTGAACCCCTCTTCTAATTTGAAATCATACCCTAGGATACCCTATTGTCAGATCTATTGCCTCTATTCCACTCTTGGGGTGAGATTTCTAGGGTCATCCTTGAATGTGAAGTATAGAAGATTGTTGCCCTAGGTCCTAAACCCTATTGGAGACAAAATTCTATCCCACATTTACATGCATAAAAAATTTACTACATTTCGTGAAGAGGTTCTAGAGATGATTCTCTACACAAATGACTACTGGTATAGGTAAACATATTTCACATTCATTTATATTTACTTCTTTCATACAAATTTTGCTTAATAACATTTCCTGCATCCAGATATGAATGACAACAACGAGGCTCTGCACATGTCTATGGTTTCCTCTGGCTCAAAGATGCACCTAATTTTATATACTACAATGGAATAATCTTGCATCAATATAAAATGCAATCGACTACATTGACAATTATGTCTCTGCTTGGAACTCACATCACCAACAAATCTCAAATGAAAGAGTTCCATGGTCTACCTTTGACAACCCTTGCTTAATGGACACAAGAATGATTATGTTGTTGAACCCTTCACAAGACTACAATGAACTACTCAACTGCATTCAATGCCATACACGTTGTACCTTACACACATGTTTGCAGAGAAAAGGAGCCAGAATTGAATGTCGCTATAAAGCCCTTTGGACCATCCAAGGCAATTCAAGCCTTTCAAATGAGAGTGGCTAGCTAAAGCACACCCTTGCTCATAATGATGACTGATTGAATCTTCACAACCCCACTATCCTCTCTATTTGGCAAGCCAATGTAGATTTCTAACCCATTCTCTTAATAAATTTAGTGCTCAAATATATAGCAAAATGTGCAGCTAAAGCAAAAACCAAATCTGAAACATATCATGCAATGCTTTCTCATATTTTGACTAATTTTTATCTCTACAAGCCAGCACCAATAGCCTTTAGGAAAATGCTTATTGACAACCTTGTGGACCATGATATTAGTACCCAAGAAAGTTGCCACCTTTGATTAAAACTACTGCTCTGCTTGTCCAGTCAAACATTTGTTTCTTTAAATGTCAACAAAAACACTATCAACACGTTCCATTCTCACCCACATCCACATCATCAGACAAAAACTACATTGATGCATACATGACATGCCCTATTTGTCTGGAGACATTGGCACTAATTGATGTCACTAAAAAATGGAGCTTTAAAACATCCTGTAAAGTGAACCAATGGAAAGAACATTCCTCTAAAGCAATTGTTTGAGCCTCCCCACAATTCACAAGCATTCCTCCAAAGGACGATCCAAGTTTTTATGAATTCTGCTAGAGTGAACTGGTTCTCTACAAACCATTTCGTAACATTGTAATTGACCTTGGTTCGTCCACAACTCAAATTGTGGCATAGTGGGAGAGGATGGCATGCACTTACCATCCATGGCATGTACAACACACTCAACTAGATATGACATCCAATATAGAATTGATTCTCCTTCAAATGATGTGGAACCCCCAAATCAATGCAACCAATCCGAATGGAAAGTCTTGTTAGGTGTACACCTAGGCCATCCACTCTAGGTGGATGCGCTTAACATGCTAGGTAACTGTGAATTAGACCTTAACCATGATTGGGATACTCATTCCATAAATCCAATAAAACACACTATAGCATCCAACTTCGCAGACTGAAACTACACAACATATCAAGTCCCCCTTCCACCTATTGTAAGTACCCAGCATGACCTTTCATTGGAACAAAATAAAACACTAGATTTAGTGTTGTCACACCTATCCTCAACCACTTACCAGCCACCACTCAAAATAATGGTTCAAGGAAATATAGGAACTGGAAATTCACGCCTAATGAAAAAAATTAGGTTTGCACTCAATTGTTTGGCTCCAAACAGTCAAACATCACTATTACTTCTTGCACCAAGAGGTGTTGCAACATTCAACATTGGAGCATCAACAATTCATTTCGCACTTCGCATACCCATCAAAGAGATGTGCCCTTTGCAAGGCCAAACATGAGCAACTTTCAAAGAGAAAATGCCTTCATTCGCCATATTCTAATAGACGAAATGAGCTTCATTGGTCCAAATTTTCTTGAACGCATTGACTATCGCTTGCGTGAATCTTTCCCAACACACAACCACAATGCCTTTGGAGGCCGCTCAATCCTACTCTTTGGAGACCTCGGCCAACTACCACTGGTTAAAGAAATTCCTATGTACTCTTCTACTTCCTACGAAGGGACACTATGGCGGAGCTTTGAAACAGTTTTTACACTAAAAAAATATTTTGTCAAGCCAGAGAGGATCCCACTCAAATTCTATTTCATGATCTCCTATGCAATTTAAGGTTGAACCTACTATTGTAGATTGGAAACTTCTAATGTCAAGGTCAATCTCCACACTATCATCTATAGAACAAATTGCTTTCTTATCATCCATACATCTTTTTGCAACCAATGAAAAGGTCTCACTCCATAATAAGTGCATGTTATTGTCTTTAGATCAGCCAATTGTTGTAGCCACTGTAGAGCAAATAGAGAGCTCCTTCAACTTTAATCCAAACGATGAGCAACTCCAATTTAAGATTCTACTGTGTCGACCAAAATGTTATACTATCTTGTAATTTGTGCACTGATATAGGGCTTGTCAATGGAGCTCTTGGCATAGTTAAAAAAATTATGTACAAAGAGAGCGGAAAACCACCACACTTACCCTTGTATGTTTTTGTTTGATCAAAAAATTACATTGGGCTTTCCTGGGATCCAAATAATCCCAAAGATGTCCCTATTACCCCATTGAGTCATGGTGGGTGATGCCAAATTCTTGTTAAAATGGCATTGGCCTTAACCATCCACAAATCACAAGGACTTGCACTTGAAATGGCCACCATTGACATCGGTAACATTGATCGGCAGGGCTTGACATTCACATCAATTTCAAGAGTCACTCAACTTGTTGGCCTTCATATCCACCCTACATTCACATTTGAAAGATACACACACATGCAACAAATCCCTTATATTGCATGTAGGATCAGTGAGGAAGCTTGACTATCAACACTATCGACATCAGTCACTTGAAATACTGAAATAATTTTTAATAAGAAAAAGTATAGGTACATTTAATAATTCCTTATTCCTTTCTCTTTTAGTGATGATTGCTTACATAGTTGTTCGTGTTTCGACTATTTCACAAACAGTAGCTCATTACTTATTTACAAATCTTTTTGCACCTATATATTGTTCTCTCTTCACCTAAGCTTTAACCTTGTGTTATACATTATTCATATATCTAAATTAAATTGCACTTTTTCCTCAAACTCGTTCCCTTTCTTCAAGCTTTCAGCTACATCCACTGTCATGCTATGGTTGGTAGTTTTGTTATAGAAGATATAAAATGTATGTGGGTGTGAGTGAATTTGAGTGTTCTTGTTGGTTCTACTTCTAACATAGTTTCATCTTGTATATATAGTTTACAGAATTGAAATTACAAAATACTGCTTGTCTAAATAGGAAATTAGCTAGATTCACTAGTTGCAATTGATTCTCTTTCTATATGGAAAAAACTATTTTTCCCTGCTAAATTTATTTACAAGAAGCACAAGAATTCATATAATGGTGGAAAAGATATATTCTTAAACCTTGATGCGCATTTTGTAGTATGAGCATCAATGGGTGGGAGTCCATACAACCACTTGGTTTTTTTCCTTTAACTAGGTGTGTGCTGATAAACAAGATATTTAAATTCATATTCTTGACTTCTACTACATATTTTAAATTTTGAATACAACTACTTATTTGTTATTGTTTTTGCAGCATCATATGCTTTGGTTAGATTTAAATTTTTATTCCTTTCCATTCGAACAAAAATGATTTTCCAAGCTTTCAATGCATCTTTATTTTGTTGAATCTTCCTTCAGGATATAATACATATGGCATTACACTTTCCGATGCGTGAGATTTCATAAATTGATTTAACTTTTCTTTTCTTTTTAGTGCATCTTTATGTGCTAGAATATTTGACATTCATTTCTAATTTTATCTAAAATACAAATTACAAAGACAACAAGTTATATTGATTTTGATGAATAAAGTGTTTGGTTTTGGGGATAAATGTTGTATATTGAATGTCTTTGTATGATTAGTGGGTTTGTTGATGATGCTGGTATATTGTTCTGCTACTGTTATTTCATTCAGTATTGGAATATTAGGATCACAAAGCTATATAGTCTTCCGCAATGAAGGATAGTGCACTGATTTAATTTTCCTTGCCGATTTAGGCACGTATTGTTGCATTGAATGCACAAACTTTCTTGAAAAATGGAGGGCATATTGTAATGTCTATCAAGGTATGCTTTACTCCCATCTTTTAAGTTTGTTTAATGTATCAAGTTGAATTTGGAGGATGTTTTTTTGTTGTGGGTTTAATGCTTACACGATTTTGCAGGCAAATTGCATTGACTCAATTGTTCTAGCAGAGGTATTGTTTTCTCAAGAGGTGAAGAAGTAGCAGAAGGAGCAATTCAAATCATCTGAGCAGATGACACTAGAACCTTTTGAAAGAGATCATGCTTATGTCGTAGGAATGTTTTGGTTGTATTATTGGAAATTGTGTAAGACTTTATGGGTCTACATTATATACTAGTTTGACATAATATTGATTTTGAGAGAATTTTTGTTGCGAATTTCAAAAGTTGTGCAACCAAATTCAATTTAGAAATTTTAATCAGTCGAAAGTTTTAAAATACTATGAAAATACATTTCTTGGTTATATGATATTTTTTTGATTGGAAATGGCTTTGAATTTCTTGTTGCACTACCCAAATAAACAATTATAATTACCACAACGAGTTGTAGAAATGTCCTTGCAATATGGAGTAATGGTTTTTTTTTAGTCCACTTTAATTGCAATTTACAAAGTTAGCATTTAAAAAAATTTAAATGGGAAACAACAAAAGAGAAACATTTGAAAGTATTTAATTGCAAATGACACAATATACTAGCATTACACATATGCAACAGGTGCTCGAGAATAAACAACCTTTCCCAAAGAGCTAAAATGCAATTTTTCAATAATATTTGGAAAATGCTACATTCTAAGTTTAGATACATAACATTTTTAGTTTTACCTTTTTTCATGAAGAGTTAAGTTTATTATTTAAAAAGCCTTTATGCAATCAGAACCATTTTTTTGTAGTAACAATTAGTAGTTGCCTCAAACATCCACATGATGTTTATTACTGAATTTTACAATTCAATTTTAAACAATGCTTAGATCATCAATATGGAAACTTCATACCTTTAATGCTTTCTCGTGTATCGACAACTTCAACTAAAAGGATTTGTTGTTTACGGCTCTTAGTCACTTTCTCCCATTTAATAATAAACCAATTTAACACAATATAATCTAGTATGTCTTTGGCATACCCATTGCACACGAAGGTGTGATTGCTAGTTATAATACACACACTATACATAAAATAATAAAAGAATCATTTGTTTCTTATGAAAAAAAAGGTTTACATATTATTATTTAAAAATTTAAGGTTACAATCACTGTATTTTCCTACTTTGTTGTAATGAAATTTCACCTCAAATTTAATGGGCAAACAACTCAACGCATACAAATCTGAACTGCTGTATACTACTTTTGAAGATTTTTACAATGTTCATCTAATTATTTTAGAATATAAGGTGAGAAATATTGATCTTACAGTCGTTTCTCCTTTCATAGGCCTCATTTAACGTGACACTAAAACTGTGACTGCTCGTCTAAAAGTGAAAGCAAGTATCTTTTATATTGCTGGTCAGGACTCAGTATAACGGCAAGGCCGGTTGTAAGGACCTAGAAGGCCCCGAGTTTGAATCTCTTCTACAATATGGAAAAAAGAAAGTATCTTTTATAAATTGCTCGCTGTTCATAAAAAGTACATATTAAAATTATTCAGTCCTAAGATAAACATGTTCGACAAGGAAAATCAGATACATACGAGTATACAAGGTTAATTGTCTGCATAAACCGACACCATATATAAAAAGAGGAGGCTAACAGAGATGAGTAAAGTAAGGCGACCGTGCATCTCTACCGACCATGATTTAGCGAAGTAGTAATGGATCCTGTGCTACTTTCGGCCATGATACTAGACGATGCGGCACCTCCACCCATATTCGAAGACAAGGTGGACTGAGAAAACACTGCTCCAACCGGTGGCAAAACAACATAGATCGCCATTGGTCTGGTGGAAGGCAGCTGCGGCAGCTCTTCATTAGGGTTTATGAGCACTTGGATGGCTTGCCTGACAGAAGGCCGTAACTGTGGATCAGGATGCGAGCAGGCGAGCCCCAAAATCAACACCCTTCGTATCTGCTCTTCATCATAATCAGACCCTTCCAATGTGGGATCAACACACTGCAAAATTCTATCCTGGCTGTAAAGTCCCCAAACCCAGTCCACCAAATTCCCTTCAGCCAATGGAGAGCTGCGCGCGACGACCCGTCTGCCCGTGGCCACCTCCATCAGCACGATCCCAAAACTGAAGACGTCGGACTCCACGGTGGCCTTGCCAGTGTAGCTGCACTCGGGTGCCATGTACCCGGGCGTACCCGCCAATCTGGTCGTCACAGCCGGATTCGAATCGTCGTGCTCGATGAGCCTGGCCAAACCGAAGTCCCCCAGGCGGGCGTTGAATTCCCCGTCGAGCATCACATTGCTGGGCTTCACATCCCGGTGAACGATCCGCTGCTCCCATTCTTCGTGCAGGTAGAGTAGAGCCGAGGCCAGGCCGCACAAAATCCTGTGGCGCCGCGGCCAATTCAAGAGCGTGTCCCCAGTTCTGTCATACAGAAATTTGTCTAGACTCCCGTTGGGCATGTAATCGTAGACCAGAAGAAACTCGTCGCGCTCGTGGCACCACCCGTTAAGCTTCACCAAGTGCCGGTGGCGTAGCCGGCCGATGGTGATGACTTCTGCGATGAACTCCCTTTCTCCCTGCCTTGAACCGGCAGAGATTTTCTTCACCGCCACTAACTTTATCTGTTCGTTGCTTCCGGCATTAAGGTTTCCTCTGTAGACACTCCCGAACCCGCCGGTTCCCAGAAGCTCCGCTTCGCTGAAATTGTTGGTGGCGGCCGCAAGTTGCTTGTAGTGGTACCGGTGAGGCGTGTTTTGCATCATTGCCAGTTCCCCGCTGAAACTTCCTCGACCAAGAGTTAAAGTAGCCTGCTTTTTCTTTTTCATTCTCCTAACAACGAACCGCGAGGTTAATAATCCCACCACAGCTAATACGACTGTAATGGAGCCCGCCAAGACGCCGATCTTAAGCCCACCGCGCAATCCTCCGGGCGTTCCCGCTCCCACAGGTGGTAAATTCAGAGAAGACGCCGGTAACATCACGGAACTGAAATTCCAGTCGAGAATTCTGTGTATCTCGTATGAGTTCCCTGTTGCCGCAGAAAATCCCACGTATGCCGAGCTTGGAACAAATTTTTCGAGCTCCACCGTGCGGTTGAGAAGGCTCGCGTAGGCCGAAGTATTGTTTGCATACCGTGCATAGATTCGCAGGGATTTAGCCCAGCCGTCGTAGTCGACCCGCACTTGTATAGCTCGCCCGGCCTTGATGTCCATGCCGTGGTTACCCATGTTGGCCGTTGCGTTGGATGTGATGCTCTGGATGTCGATGCCCACATGATTGTTGTCCGGGTCGAATTCGTTCTGGAATGTGTCGAATTCGATGGAAAGCTGCTCAGTCGTATTTCCGTTTGTGGACGGGTCGAAGAGGCCGAGGAAGCCACCATAGCCCTTTGCTAAAAAGCTTTTGTTATTCGGAGCTATGACGAAGGCAAGACCGTCGCCATTATAATTCTTTTGGGCGCCGGTGCCGTTCGTTGTGATGTTTTGCACAAAGATGGTGAAGACGGTGGTGAAACTCGCCGGCCACATCGTGAACTTCTGGCGGTAGAGAACCCTTCCGATGCAGTTCTGCAACGCCACAGTTTCATTTGAAGAAGAAATGTTTATAGTGCCGTATGGATCCGGTGTGAGATTGATATAACCATGCGCAGGCGAAACGGAAGCGTTCCCCATATATATCAGCTGCTGGCTGTTGTTCTGGCCAAAGTAGGCAAAGGAAAAATTAGTGATATTCCCATTTGGCTGCTGTGCATACGAGCAACTGATTAAAAGTGGTAGCAGGATTATGAACGCACAAACCCAGATTCTCAACATAATTATCCTCTAAACATCTAACAATGTATACCCTCGCCTTCACAGTAGAGCATAGGCAATGGCACCCTCGATATTTTTAAGCTCGAGTATGAGACCGCACATAATATATTCAATTTAAAGATTTAACAAAATAAATTGAAGCTAATTGGCTATTACTCTATTATTAAAATTGAATGATTTAAAAAAAATGGAATCTTGTAACGTGATAAGATCTTTATATAAAAAAATATTATCTTTCTAACTTTCTAGATGCATATAAATTTATCAATTAATTAAAATATACATGATTTTGAATTTCAGTCAAACGTTCAAGGAAATGGGCTGGCGTCTAGGAAGTCCCTAAGTCTACGAAATGGGCTGGCGTCTAGGAAGTCCCTAAGTCTACGAAATAGGCCGTCGGCTAAGAATTTTCGCATCTTATTATTGCTGTGTCTGTCATTGTCGAATGCGCGTGAAATTCGCGTTGGCGGTGGGGGTGCAGAAGCTTAAATGAAATTCTTTTTATACTTCAAGGAAATGAAGTCATTTGTGATTTAGTCTAGTGGAAGTCAGAAATGGGGTGCCCCACAACGGTTTGTGGATAATTGTACGCCCATTCACACCAACCTTCTCTCGCTTGGTGTGATTAGATGACATCTTTTTCATTTATCATTTCATCGTACTTAACAAGCCATACGTGGGCCGTAAGAACGGATGAAATATCAGTGTATATTATATATTGCGAGTCAATACATTTGTCGGATGACACTTATCAACAAATTTTAGTTAGCCTTGTATCTTTCCCATAGAACACAAAATTCACATTTCTGGTGAGTAAATTGAATACTAATGTCTATTTGAAATGATCCTAATATGTAGTACAATTTACTAGTTTGATTTTGTTGTTCATTGCTTGAGTGTTATAATAGAGAACTAGGATATGAAATTACAATATAAACAATGATTATAAGATCTAATAGAATTATATTTGAAGTTATGATGTTATAAGAAAGTTATGCATTTTAATTTATTATTAAGTTATATTATATAGATTAATTTAAGTGATGCAACTTATTATTTTGTTGATATGGTTTTCTAAATATACTCATATTTGTGTTAGACATTTTCATGAATGTATTGTTCTTAGAATCATAATGGGCCTTTCTTGAAAAAAATAAAATGAATTTTGATCTTGAATTTACAGCACTCAATCCTATGGAAGAGAATGAGACATTGCAATGATGCAGATGTGTGATGTAAATGCAAGGTTTAATGTCTTGATAAATTCATAAAGTACATAAGTGTATAATATTACTTTAGAATACTCTAAAATAGAATGATCTCTTCCATTTCTAGTTGATTCTCAATTAGATGCTAATGTCTTAAAAATATCTTAAAATACATGTCCATAATAACAATTTTTTAAAAATTTAATAGTTTATGAAAGGGTTTTTTGGGTAAGAGATTTGAAAAATAAACAAAGTGGAATAGGTTATGTCAATCAACCTAGTCCATAAAGTAGGCCATAGTAAGTGGCCTATCTTCCAAGGTGGAAAACCAATGTGAGTTGACATGAACTAATATCATATGATTAACAACTCATTGATGATTTATGGGTAGGCTTATTTTGTGTATGACTGCAACCATGAATGTATGACGTGTATAAAGTATAGTGAATAAATTTATAAAATGTAAGGTATTCACTTGTATCTCTTACATTTTCCTCTCACTTTAGTCTGTGTTTGAATCTATATGATAAATATGTAATAAAAGTAAAGAATCATGAGGTAAAGTGTTATAAATTTTTATGAACTGTTGTTATCTTCATATACCTACAAAAACATGTCATATCTACTTGTAAATAAAAATTACATGCCTTTACATTTCATGCTATGTTTTCTAATCACTTTAGTGTGTATCTCATTAGTGTGTTTCTAGGCTCATTTTAGCCCTTACATTATCCTTCTTCCCTCTCATGGTGTGAAGGCCTTGTCCTATGATATTTTCTCATTTGACAACCATGTTTGAGTGGTACACCACTCATAACCTACCGAGTTTGGTGGTAACTACTCAAGAAAAATAAAAACATCTCATCAACATCTTGCTTTGGACTTTTCAAAATTTTGAATATATATTTCACTTTTCACTCCCTCTCCCACACATAGAAACTCCCTCTTGCAACCTCAATCTCTCTCAACTTCTCTATAACTCCTTACAACACTCTCTTAGCATTGACTCCTCCTTGTGAGTACAAAAAATTCTCCATCATTCTTCTTAAGGCATTCTTGTCTCCTTGGCTTCCTCAATCTTTCACAAGTGATTTTGCTCTTATTTTCTTTTTAATTATCTTCTCTATATCCTCATTGTTATTACAACTTTTTTTTTTTTAGGAGTGCTTTGGGATATTCATATTCTTTTATTTCCCATTCTATTTATAATATATGTTCTCATTGTTCTTATTTTCTAGATGCACTTAAAGTAAGAACACACACTACATTTTTATTTTTATATCTTGGTTGTTGTGGAGGTTAAAATACTAATATAGGAATTTTTCATGAAGGAAAGCCACTAAACAATGTCAAATAATTTTATTTTCATTATTCTTGTAGGTACTTTGAGAGCAATTAACTGCATGAAAGTTTGCATGTGTTTTCTTATTTGTTATTAATTTCTATTTTCTACTTGATTTAGTGTAAATATAATCATTTGTTGTATTTATTTATACTTTCATAATCTTGTATACTATTGGTATGGTCATATTTCTAGTTTTAGAGATTAAGTGAGTTATTGGACAAAATTCATATATATCTAAAAACTTTTCAATATTCTAGGTTGTATGGATGATAGTGCTTAGTGTGAATGTCTATTTGACATGTTGGAATCCTAAGTAGTGTTCTCCATCTTTTGGTGCCAAATTTCTTATATTTACTATTAATTCTTTAAAACTCAATTTGTCAAGTCTATACTTTAAATTCTGATAAATTATCATTTTCATTCCTATCATATATTAATGTAAAGTTAAATTTAAATTATATTTTTTATATATGGAAAAATTACTTTCACGAACTTATAATCTTCTTTAACATACTTTTTAAAGAAAAAAAACTTTAAGAAGAAAAATTATAAAATTTATTCCAAAAAAATGGACTTCTTAAATTCCTCCTTCCAATATTTTAATATGGACTTCTTATCTTATTTTCTTACACCACTTTCTATATTTTCTCAAAATATTCAAGACATTATATTATATGCATGTGGTGACTTATCTTTTCTTGTGTCACTTTGTTCTTTTGATCCCTCTCCAAAATTCTTTAGTACTTTTAAAGATATTTAAGTGCAAGAGGATGAAATTGTATATCACTTTCTTAACTTTAATTTACTTACCCTTCATTATGACGCTATACCTTATAGTGATGAATAATGTCACCTCAAATCAGATCCTCCATACAAGAATTTTCTTTTTGTTTCTTATACTACATCATATATTCCTCATAAAGAAATTAACTCCCACTTAATTCAATCATTATTAATAGACTTATCCCAAAAATAATGTGATTATAGTTAATTCCATTAATATTTAAAATACATCTTTTACTAAATTATCACGTGAGGTTCTTGATCAACCCGCCACCTTCTTATCTATAATCGCTATTCAAGGTATCGCTATTCAAGGTATCCCTAATAGTCGTCAACCTTATACTTTCCTCTCTCATTTTATTCATTATATAAAGTGTAACGTGCCTACAAATATTGATTATAATATAGTATCTCACACATATAACACTTAATGAAAGAAAAAAAATTCTCTTCTTATTGTTTCACTTCCTTCATTATATTTTTTTCTTCGACTAGATTCTCATCCTTCAATTGAGAGTTATAAAGAGTATGATATAATTAAGTATTTATAGACTACACAAGATAATATATCTCTTTGGATCCTAATACAAACAATATATTCTTATCATAATGCCATTTGTAAATCCTTAGAAAATATATACCCATTCGATCTATCACAAAGTTCATTGACATGAATGTTATTCTAGAATCAATTTATTCTAATCCTACTAATATCACTTTTATTTTTCATAAACCCCCTTCTACTAAATTTTAGAATAAATATGATGCTCTTACAATTATTATTGGTATAAAATCACATGGGATTAAGAAAACCATTATTGATAGTTATTATGGTCATGATGTCTATAGTTTAGACCTCCTTAATCATATTTATATTTTTGCTTCTTCTATTTCTTTCTTAAATAGTGCTATCAAAGGTTTTGATAATTTTTCTCACATAACTCTAGTCACTATCATATTTCCTATTATATTAGGCCCCACAACATTACCTACTAAATTTCATTTCATGAAAATAAGTTTTCTTATAATCTTCTTCTAGGTAAATTGTGGATTCATGTCATGGGCACAGTTCTATATAACCTCCATTAGTCTCTTAAATTTATTAAAAAATTATAAAGTACATAGAATAAAGGCTATCCCTAACCCATTTCAATACATTCAATAGGATGAAGTGGGACACATGACTCCTTTCTAATCTATTTGTAATTTTGTACCTTCTTCTACATTAAATTTTGAAATGCTATCATCACCCCTATTGATGATGCTCCTTTTACTACTTCTAATGCATATCTAGGTGACCATTAAGGATCCTTACATGTCATCCCTTACTTGCCTAATGAATATAAGATTCACCTTTGTAACTTTGGCATTCCTACATTCAACAAGGATCCAAATTCACATAATAGAATCAATCTTTTTTATATAAATTATATTTCTTCTTCTAAAAATTTGGATATACATCTCATATCTCCAAGGTCATTGACATTAAATCCCCTCATTTTCTTAATTTAGTGACACATTATGGACCTAAATTCAATATTATTTCTAAAATGAGTACAAAGGAAATAATCTTGGGCACATGGAACAAAGAGTTAAGGTCTCTATGGAATCAACACCACACTTTTCTATTATGGATTTAGGTTACTATCATTTTCATCTATTTATATCACCTCCTCTATTATCTAATATATTTCTGATTTAGTCTTGGGCACATATTAGAAGGAGTTAAGGTCTCTATGAAATCAACACAATACTCTTGTATTATCTAATTTATTTATGATTTACTCTTTATAGAAATTATATTTTTCCCAATGAAAGAGATGATTGCTTTGTATTCCTTGTAATTATTCCAAGAATATTATAAAAACTCAATCTTCTTCTTCTTTACCTAAACAAGTGTGTGTCTTGTTAAGGCTTCTAAAATCTCACATAACCACTTTATTGGTGACTATATTTGTAGGACCCAAATCCATAACTTTTAGAAAAACATTTTTGACTAGAAACTTGGTAATCAGAAGAATGGAAAATATCGATACCTTGCAAGCAACTACTTTGATAATGAACTTAGTAATGTTAACAAAGGCTAGGGTGAAAAAACTAGAAGCTAATTTGGAAAAGGTGAATAGTGAAAATTTGAAGTTGCAAGAGAAACTAAATGTTGTGTTTGGACTACTTCCACCTCTTACATGAACAACACATGAAAAGGAAGATGAGGAAAATATAGACTTGAATGTTGAAATCAATCAATTAAAAAGAGAAATTCATAAGAAGGAAGAATCAGAGATGAAGGCAAAGATATACCATCATTTAAAACTCTCTAATATGGTTGATAATTTTTATGGCCATATATTATGTATTTTGAGTCTTTTTGATGAGGCATGGAGAAAATATAAGGAAATCTCATCAACCCATATGATTTTTGGAAAGAAGGGTGACATTGTCCACCCCTATTTCATATTAATCATTTATCAAACCCCCATTCACTAACAATTTTTTTTTTCCCCTCTCACATACTTGTGGTTGTAAATTTAGGTTGAAGACTTGAAGATCATTTGGAGTGCAAAATTGCAAAGTTGTAAAGTTGCATGATAAAGTTGTCATCTTCACAGAAACTCACCTATAGGCTGAATCTGCAAGCTTCAAAACTTGAGAATAGAGGAAAAGCAAGTGTAGACCTTGGAGCTCAGGACCACATTTAGAGTTTTCATAAATTCAAAGCAGGACTAATACACTCACCTTGGGAATTTTAGTCCTCTTGGGCATATTTTACAGAGATTCCTTCAGATCCTAATCTGACATCCGAAGATTTTGCATCTTCCCTAAAAAACACCATTAGGACTAAGACAATAGTAAAGGAATCTTTGTCCTCCTTGGCATATTTGGACAACTTCTTTGCATTTATGGAATCCTCACAACATCTCAAGACTTCCCAGGTGCACACATCTTATCTCCTTGTTGCATAATTTCATTATTTGCATCTCTCATTTAGCTTGCATAAGTAGGTTTTTTTAGGTTGAATGCTTGTTTGTCTTTTACAAGCATTTGCTTAGTGGTGAACCTCAAAAATATTATAGAATCCCCTCCTAGGCCCTCCTCATTGAGAATTGACTCACCTTGCAAGGTTGATAGTCAATCCAATTGGGACTCCTAGGACAATATTGAATGATTTGTGGAAAGAAGGGTGAAATTGTCCACCTTTATTTCATATTGATCATTGAACTTGTTGTCCACTATGCAAACAAAATGCACACTCACAAGGGCTAGTGGGAGCTAGGTGTCCACTAGGTGATCCCCAAGAGGCCCATATAAAATTCATACCTCCATGACTTTAATAAGGACAAAAATGCATGCTCAGAAGGGCTAGTGAAGCTAGTTGTTCACTAGGTGAGCCCCAGGGAACCATATCAAAGCCATACCTCCATGACTTTAATAAGGAAAAAATGCAAACAACAAGAAAGAGGGATGTTCAAAGGGATTTTTCTTAGTTAATGCAAGGTATTAATCCTAGGGGACATCATTCCTAATGTCTCCAAGAGAAGACCAATCAGCGATGTAAAATTCAATAACTTAGGAATGCAATGCATCACATCAACGTAAAGAAGAGGAATGCAATATGCTAAGATAGATCAAGATCTTGAAGGAAATTTCTACTATGTCACCACAAAGAGGAAAAATACATCACATGAAGCAAGAAAAATCACATCAAATAGCATACGAAAATGAAAATCAAAATCATGCCAAAAACAAATGCCGTAACGTATGTCTCTTACTTTAAAGAAGAAAATTGCTAACACCATGCCAGGAGCAATACTTGAAATTAATGAAAAATGAAAGGAAAGAGAAAAAGGAAAAGAAAAGGGTTGCCCCCAAAATGAAAAAAGCAAGTACATAAGGGATCTATGGATTTTGGGTCAATATGTTCTTTGCTACAATGATATTAGAGAGCTCAGAACTCTCATCATTCCCCAAATACACAGAACTGGAAGAATGATAGAAAAAGAGAAAAAAAAAACATGAAAACCTTTTAACAACATGAAGAAACATAATTTCTGACACCTGCGACCATCCCTAAAAGGAAAAATAAAAGACAAAAATGAAATGAAAAGGAAAAGATAATGAAAAATCTTTTGGGTCAATATCATGGAAGAGACATATGTGATGTCTTGGATCACTTCTGCATCATCCCCAAAAGGAAAACACAAGAAAAAAATGGAAATGAAAAGCAAAGATAATGACAAATATTTTGGGTCAACATGGAAGAGACTAGGGTGTCTTGACACCTTGCATCATCCCCAAAAGGAAAACACAAGACAAAAATGAAAATGAAAAGATAACGAAAATGACAAAAGTATATGACATTATAAGAATGAAGGTACAAATAGATGAATGCACATAGAGAGAGAGAGACATTAAATAGAACATCATGGGGGATCACATTACACACATGCAAGAAAAAGTGAAAAGAAAGAAAAAATGAAAGCTAAAAGTCTAGTAAGGCATAGGTGAGTCAACCTAAAGTAGGTCATCTGCCTCCCAATCTCATTCTGAATAAGCAAAAAGTAGATAACAAGCCTAAGGGACAACAAAAAATGCCTTACTAGGACAAGGCTATCAACTTCTTTTCCCCACTAAGTGCAAGACAAGAATGAGCCTAGGTAGGTGATGGGAAGGGTCATGTAATAGTTAGAATAGAGTATTCTACAAATATTACATGACAAGGATCCCACTTTAGGGGACTAGTTCTACAATTTCAAGATTTTTAAATTCTTGTTTTAAGGTGTGACATGCATCAATACTATGACCAAAAATTCTATGATATTTGTAATAAGAAGTGTTATTGTTCTTAGGATTTGGAAACCAGTTTTTAGGCATGGATGGTAATGTGATAAGTCCTTGACTCAAAAGTATGTGTAAAGCTCGTTTGGTTGAAGATGGTGGAAAAGATAATTGAGGTTTCTTTATTTTGTAAGGTGTTTTTTGATTGCTAGATTCACCAACTTCTATAGAAGGGATTAGGGAAGGAGGTCCTGAGATGATCTTATCTTTATCCTTTGTTATTAGTATGATCTATTGGTTTTTCTTTAGGTAGAAGGAATCCAAATTAGGAGGAGAATCAAAGATAAATGTACTATCACTATGAAGTCTTAGGCACTATTGAGGAGGTTGTATAGTGCAATGGGGATCTTGATATCCTAACCCTATTACATTTTCATTGGTTGATAGGTGTTCTAGGACTTGGTGAATGTTATGTTCATTTGTTGTATCAGATCCTTGTTTGCTTAATATTGTGAATCCTTTACCATATGTTTATGCTAGATTGATTGGAGTGTTTGTTACTTTATTATCATAAAATGGTTGAGTATTTTCATGTTTAGAGGAACTAGATTCACTTGTCTTAGGGAACTTAGGTTCAAATTTTGCTTTAGTTTCAGGATGTAAGTAATCAAACATCTCAAGAGGTGGTATTGTGGGAGGATTTGGTTGTTTCATGGATGGATAAAAGGATGCATTCACTTCAAGGTTATAAAGAAAATCATTGAGGAACTTATTCACACTGTCATCATCTTCTCCAATGATGTCAACATCATGAGGATGACACGTATTAGGAGTTGAGTGAGCATGAGTGAGTTCAATTTCATTAGGGTCATTACCAAAGGCAC